>JAPFQT010000107.1:0-160000 GCA_027627225.1 Congeria kusceri
CCCTGGAAGGGGGCGGGGCAGGGGAGGGAGTCAGACTGTAGCTCTGAGGCCCAATTCAGGGACCCGGGATCCCATTCCCAACTTTGGACGTGGATCAGCAGATGATTGTAAGTGTTTTAAATATGCACCATTGTTTTCCATATTTTATATTCTGTTTGAATGTTTTTCTATTGCCTGGTCGGATGTTTTTACCTTACCGTATGTAGTGAATAATTATTATGGTAAAATAATTTGTTCACTTAAGTAGATGAACACACAATTTGTGTGATGTTTGTGAGACTGGGGATGTTCACTGGCTCTAAATTTTGGGGTTAAATATTGTCAAAAACATTGTAAGTGTTAGCCAAATTAATTTTCTTTAGCCAATTATTCACATTTGTAGCCATTTGCTTATTTGGCAAATGGCAGGTTGAGCCCTGAAGGAGAGCAAAAAAAACAACAACATTTGTAAAGTAGAATTTCTGTGTAAAAGTGCATGATAGTATAGAAATTTAGCCAGGGAATGACACCTTTAAATGGCTCCTACCATTAAGAAAAAGGCCTGCCAATGTACTTTTGTTAAGAAAGAAAATTTTAATTCAACTTACTATACATATATATCTTCCATGACAGAATAAGCAAAGAGTTAAGGATAAAAATCATGATTTTGCTGTCTGGGCAGTCCCTCACTCCTGATTTTGACATGTATACTTGTTATTGGGTTTGGTAAAGTTTAATTGGTCCCTATCATTTATCTGTGTTAATTTTGAAAACCGAACAATTATTTGTATGTTGTACAGCAAATTATGATGCCTCTACACCCAGCCCCAGTAAGTACAATATACAATATACCTACATTTATTAGCTTGTCTTGGCATCCTGACAATGTACTTAAATGTCCTAACTAACATGTAAGCAATAGGATTGTTAGCAACAATAATCCATTCTGTGTCAGTAATGCATATCAATTTACAATTTACTGTCATCAAACTTAGAAGTTTGGCCAAGCAAGCTGGAATTGTTATATAATATATATTATTACTTCAGAGGAAGAAAGCCTGCCTATAAAAACTGAGAATCTGGGCAGCCCTGGGCCCATATTTATAAAGATTCTTAAACCATTCTTAACTTAAGTTGAACATAAGTCAAAATTAGAATGTGTGTTTAAAACACTATGCTTTGGAACATTTGCATGACTAATGCTAGATATTAATACACTTCGATTTATATTGCAAATTATGTGTCAAAATCTTCCAGAAATGCATTACTTTGTCAGAAAATCCAATTATTAAATTTGAGAATTTTAAGATTTTTCTTAATTTTCGACTAAGATTCTTTATAAATACCAGCCCAGGTCAAACAATTACCAGTAAAGGGCTTACGGGCTTGTGCTAATTTTAGCCACTGCAGTATGCATGACAATTTAAGTTGTGTCTTGATTTCTTCGTTTAGTTTATTCCAAGTCAATCCGAACCTATTTTTGAAAGATTTATCAGCATGTAGTTATGTATCACACAACATATATGTACATTATGGAAAGATCTAGGATCACAAAAGGTACAGGGTGCTGCTAAAACGGAGCAGGGTGGAAAGCCAGACCAGTTTGTTGAAATGTTCTAATATTTAGCTTCATCCAGGGTTTTCATGAGTTTAATGCTTCTATTTAAGGTTTTTAAGCATTGCCTATTCTTTTGTCATTGAATATTTGCAAAAATATATTAAATTTCAAATGATATTGAACCTTTCTGTGTTGATCAGCCCAGAGGGGCAGCATGGGGGGAACCAAAAAGGAGCAGGGTGCTGCGCCCTGCTATTTTGCACTACATCTTTCCCTATGTACATGTATAACATATCTGATCATGAATCTGTGTGAATCAGCTTGTGGCAAAAGGTCCGTAAGTTACTAATTAGCTTCCTTCCTTGTTTGTTCATTGTATATTGCAACTCTTTTCTTTCTGAATTTATGTATTGAGAGCTCAAGTTGTTATCTAAAAGCAAAAAATATATGAGGCCTGTCGTGGTAAATCGGGCTTAGTGCATGTGCGTAAGGTGTCGTCCCGGATCAGCCTGTGCAGTCTGCACAAGCTGATCAGGAACGGCACTTTCCACTTTTATGGTATTTCTGTTTCAAAGAAGTCTCTTCTAAACATAAATCCACTGTAGGCGGAAAGTGCCGTCCTGGATTAGCCTGTGCAGACTGCACAGGCTAATCCGGGATGACACTTTACGCACATACATTAAGCCCAGTCCCCACAACAGGCCTCACATGAAGTTTGGCATGGACCTACCCACAGTAACAAGCTTCTCTCAGATGTTTGGCTGGCTTAACATGTAAAGCTTAATAAATCCCACAACCTTGACAGTTTGAATGAAAAATCATAAAGACTGCAATATGCCCTTGTTTTATTCTTTTCTTTAGTGAAAAATAAAAGAAACCATGGTCATGTTTTAATGAAATTGATAACATGTAGCGCATTGATATTTATGCTCATAGACAATGAGAGTGGCTTGCATGATTTGTGATACAATTGAAATAAGTTTCCTATAATAGACATTCTTTGTGCGGAAGAAATATATTCAATTTTTAATGTTCAAATAATGTTCAATACAAGTATGATAAGGATAAGTATCTCCTACAAATTGTACATGCATCATGTAGGGAAAGATCCAGAGCAAATAGCAGGGTGCTGCACCCAGCTCCTTTTTGGTTCCCCCATGCTGCCCTTCACAGAAATGTTGAAAATCTTTTAAATTTCAATATATTTTTGCAAATTATCAATGGCAAATGAATAAAACAAAAGTTGGGAGTATTTAACTGATTAATGTCATGGATTTACCAATTTATTGCTCCTGTTTAGCAGCACCCTGTACCTTTCTTGATCCTTGATCTTTCCCTATATCATGTATAGGGAGATATTAAAGAACCTTTAATAGAAGTCCACTCTATAGAAATATGACTGAGGATACACTAAGAGAATCCCTGTGACTGTTTTGCAGGGGATATAAAAGCTATGAGGTGTGTCGTGGGAAATTCTGGCTTAATGCATGCGCGTAAAATGTCGTCGTTGATTAGCCTGTGCAGTCTGCACAGGCTTATCCAGGATGGCACTTTCCGCTTTTATGGTATTTTCTGTTTCAAGGAAGTCTCTTCTAAACATAAATCCAATGTAAAGTGACGTCCCGGATTAGTCTCTGCACAGGCACTTTACGCACATGCATTACACCCGGTCTTCTCACGACATGCCTCCTACATAGATTTCTTGTGGAATTTACAACAGAAACACATCAGACATGTTTTGCCTGGTAAAAATGACAGAGATTAAAGAATCCTTTAAAATATTTTGCAGGCGCTTTTAAAACTTTGTTGTGTAGGGTATTCAAAACAGAAACACAGCAGACAATTTGCAGAGTATTTTATGTCTATGAATGAATGCTTAACAGTGCCTAGACTTAATTTTCAGGTGAGCAGTCGAGCTCGTATATAATTCCTCCCAATAAACGACCGACTCCGAAACGTCCATCTGTACCTGCGCCACCTAGACCAGATGGTACACGGTTGTTGTTGTTTGGTTGTTGTTGTCCTCTTGTGTGATTGGTTCAGTTGGAATGGTCCATGGTTAGTTTGGAACAGTAGGAAGTATGCTGTTGTTCAACTTGTTGACCTCCTTTCGCCTATTGTGAGGTGGGAGCCGGTTGTACCTTAGTTCTGAGTTTATGCATTGTTTAGTTGCTTTTTGTTATCAAAATAGATTTCACAAACAAAAATATTCACATATATAAAGATGCAAATCATATTGAATCAGCTATTGCGGCTTTTAAAAAAATATATAGTTTGTTGTCAGCTGTTGGTACAGGTATTTTTATTTTGGATTTTGTGATAAAAGTTGGTACTTGTAAGTATTGCTTCTGTGGAAACAAAGTGCCTACACAGGTGTACTTTGTGTTAGGTTGCTATTTTCTGTACATGTTTTGTGACTTAGTCAAGTGCAAGCATGGTTTCTGTATTGACAATTTGCTTAGTTATCATTTTTGCATGTACAGCAGTTCATAGTTCGTGCATGAAGGATTTACAATTTCTGTTCAGCATTTTACGGTAATCCATAAGGAAGGAGGGCATATAGTAGTCGCACCGTCTATCCGTGGGTGGGTGCGTGGTTGGGTCCGTCTGTCCAGACTTTGTTTCCGCTCTGTTACTTTTTAATGCCTGGTTGGATTTTAATATAACTTCAGATTATTATTCCACATGACTAGATGATGTGTTGCGTACAATTCAAGGTCTAAGGGCATGAATTTTCGTTTCCGCTCCATAACTTCTGGATGGATTTTAATATAACTTCAGATTAGTATTTCACATGACCAGACGATGTGTTGCGTACAATTCCCATGAGCGTCGGTCAAAGGTCAGGGTCACAATTTAAGGTCAAAGGTCATGAATGTTTGTTTCCGCTCTGTAACTTCTTAACGCTCAAAGGTCAAGGTCACAATTCAAGGTCAAAGGTCAATTATTTTTGTTTCCACTTCATAGCTTCCAAACGTCTGGAGGGATTTAAATGTTACTTCAGATTATTATTCTCTATGACCAGACAATGTGTCGCATACAACTCCCATGCTTGTCTGTCAAAGGTCAAGGTCACAATTCAAGGTCAAAGGTCAAGGATTTCTGTTTCTCCGCCATTATCTCCAAACGTCTTGAAGGATTTTAATATATCTTCAGATTATTATTTCTCATGACCACGAGATGTGTCGTGGATAACTCCCATGGTCCTCCGTCAAAGGTCAAGGTCACATGTTAAGGAATTTTCTTTCTGCTCTATAGCTTCCAAAAGCGTTGAAGGATTAAATATTACTTCAGATTATTTTTTCCCATGACCAGATGATGTGTCGCATACCACTTACATGATCCTCTGTCAGGTCTGTGGGTCCAAGGTTACACTTAAAAGGTCAAATATTAGAATGAATAAACTTTTTGTAGGAAGCATCACTTTTGCCAACATGTAAGGAATGTAATAACTTGGTGGGAACAAAGATCATTATGAGGCAGTGTTACAACAGCATTCAGCTGTGTTGCTGAAATCTCAAGATATTTGTTCGGGGCATAATATTGTACTCTGACATTGTTTTGCCTTCCTCTGACAAGCATATGCTTCGGGGGCATATGTCACATCCTGTGACAAGCCTGGTTTTTTTTCAGGAATTGTGCTTATCTTTTAAGTATCACAGACATTTTCTTGAATCTCTTTTTTGGTGTTTTGTTATTGAAGATAAAAGTTGTTATATTCCAAAGTACTGTATTCTGTAACAAAAATGCATTTCTTGTGTATCATTGTTCTCAGTAGATATTAGACCTCATTATGTTCAATTTCTTAGTTGAATATCTTTTTGTATTGCTGGTATTTAAACATTCTAAAAAAGCTTGGAAATTAATTATAGTTTACTGTTGCAACTTACTCAGCAGTCTGAAAGAAAACTGATTATTTGATATTGCTATTTGATGTATTTAAATTAATGAAGGATTTTACTAATTCAGTTCCCATTATATGTCAGAAAGCAATTGAATCAAGCACAAAGCTCAGTTTTGACATAAACAGAGGACATTTAAATGATAGCCTACTTTGATTTCCTCATTACCAGTGGTGGTAGTTTTATCAGTATCGATAAGTTAAATACCTTTAGTTTGCCACGTTAAGAAATTTCAAAAGATTATTTGATGATTGCAAGCTATCTAGGAAGTTAAAAGCAGTAGTGTTATCAAATGCACATGGTTGCAAGCTTTGCAGCAGATAATTTTGTATTTTATTTAATCGTTGTAAGGGGTACAGTAACCGAAATTGTATGCTAGTATTGTTTAATGCACCTGTCATTATTTTACCCCGGGGTGGGGGTGGGTGGGTGGAGGGAGCGGCGGGCATAATATACGGGACTTTAGACTGAAAGCAATTCCCGACAGGTGGGAATTTGACAAGTCTAATGATTCCGTGTCCCGGGAAATACTTTGTTAGTATTTAAGATCCCTGTAATATTGGCCCCCCGGGCCATTTGATTCACCAATTAAGCATCCCACATTGAGAGGATTTAGACAAAAATGCTTCGCACTAGGGTGGGGAATTAGATCCCCCAAAATACAATTAGTCAAATTCCCCTGGGAATGCCTGCTGCTCACTCCCTGGGGGAAAATATTGATAGGTGCATGAGTGTTCAAGGAAACATAATTTGCTGAAAGTATACATGACACTGTAGGTTTCATGTTAATATATCCTCATGAATGGTATTCATAAAGTTTCTTTATTGAACTTATGTATACTGAAGAGTAAAGTAAATTCTTTAAACCTTAAACATGTGTTCCCTAGTTTACCTAGTTGTTTATTTGTTGCAAAAAACAATGCCTTCAATTGATCCCGGGTCTGAATAAAAACTCAATTTAATTAAATACATGATTTAATTGTAAGATTTTCCTCACATGTTCAGTCGTTAGTAAAAGAGGTCATATCAATGGTAGGTAGACAGTAATATTTGCAAAACCCAAGTTCAAGTTCAGAGAATAATCTTGAAGCATTTTTACATATGACGGTCTTGTTTATATACTGGTCATCAATTAACAAACCTATATTTATAATTATTTATAAACCTTTATTATCAATATGAATGAAATGTACATGATTTACCACGCGCAGCATTTATCAACGTTGTACAGCGTAGGGAAGCTTTCATTGAAGCGCAAGATTGTGAAGATGTGACAGTTTAAAGCAGCAGTCCAGAAATATGTTTATACAATGAAAGTTTGGAAAAATCATTTCTATTGGACATGTTAGCGATCAAAATACAAAAAACTGCATTGAAATTGGTAAAATGGTAACATTTTACCGTATAGGTATCTGTATGAGATAGCTGGTGATGCCTCTGGAGTAAATCAGCGTGTACATTAGTGTATATTCTGTATGCAATAGCTGGTGATGCCTCTGGAGTAAATCAGCGTGTAGATTAGTGTATAGTCCGTTCGTACCAAGCGTGTTCGAACATAGACATTATAAAAAGCCTTTCGTAAATAAGAAACAGTTTTTAGTTGAATAAACGTCTTTAACGTTGATTAGAACTAATGCCAATTTAAGATGTATTGAGTTATATTCTGGTTGCGGCTTTAAATCCTACTGTAACCCGGTATCTTAACATAAAGCTTGTCTTTGTTTATATCTTTTATTACATAAATATATTCTTGCAAATCAAAAAATGTATTTGAAAAAGTATATTTTTTTAAATATTTGTCTATACTTCTTCTTAATACATTCAATATGGCCCTGTAAGAGGTTTCAGTTTAAACTGACTTGGATTTTGTTGCTTGTTTTAGAAGGCCATTATCCAGTATTAATTGCTCTTTATTAGGGCCCAGCAAATTTTTTGCGGGTGCCCTATAGTAATCACCCTGTCTGTCCGTCCGTCGGTTCGTCCACATTTTTCATGTTTTTCTTTCATAACTTCAAAAACGTTTCAGCTATTAATTTGAAAATTCCTGGGTGGATAGATCTCATTAAGGAGAAGGGCAGTGCACAAAAACCATTACTCTGCACTTCATGGTTTTGGAGTTATTGCCCTTTGTTAATTTTTCATACTTCGGTTTTGCCTGGAGCATAACTCTATAAAAAGACTATAAAAAGTATTAACTTGAAACTTCATAGGTGGATAGATGGATTGAGGAGAAGTGCAGTGCACAAGAACCGTTACTCTGCACTTCATAATTCTGGAGTTATTGCCCTTTGTTAATTTTTCATTTTCAGGGGGAGTCAACTTTTGGTTTTAGCTCTCTAACTGGAGAACGATTTGAAATATTTTAATGAAACTTCATCCATAGATACCTTATATCGAGACTTGGCTTGGGATTACATAGGGGGTGGATGGGGTCACTGTCAAGGTCACTGTTACAAAAAATAAGAAAACGGTTTCTGCTCAATTACTGAGAACAAATTGAGCCATTGTAAGACAACTTCATACATAGATACCTTTTATCAAGACATCGCTTGGGATTGCATAGGGGGTGGGTGGGATCATGGTCAAGGTCACCATTACTAAAAATAGAAAAACGGTTTCTTCTCGGTTACTCAATAACAGATCAAGCTATTGTAATGAATATAGAGGGAAAATTCTTTGTGAATGCAACTCCTCCTACAGTTTCCAACAGATTTTCTTGAAACTTGTCTTCATTGTTGAGGGTAACATGTGGTTGTGCGTTAAGATGGGGATGTAAATTTGTCTCCCACATTCGGAAGTTATGTATATATTGCATTAGTTATTGTGTTTCTCAGATATTCTACACTTATTGGTTGTCAATGTAAACAGGCATGTACGAAAATATATTCAACGAAGCTTTAGGTAATCTTTGACATAGATGGAATTGCTGACATGAACTAGTGTTTTCTGGCATGGAGGGATTTTCTAATAACTAAAATACATGCAAGAGCCAGGCCTTTTGTTTCGAGGTCAACGTCACACTAAGAAGTCAAGGTATTTGTCCGGAGCATATATTGTACTCTTGGTCTGGCATTGCCTTCCTTTGACTAGCATATGCTTTGGGGGCATATGTCACATCGTAAACTATTAGAGATATTAACTCAAACTTCATAGGTGGATAGATCTCATTAAGGAGAAGTGCTGTCCACAAGAACCGTTACTCTGCTCTTCGTAATTCTGGAGTTATTGTCCTTTGTTAAGTTTTTCTTACTTCATTTTTGGAATGGAATATATAGAGAAATTCCTCGTGAACGCAACTCCTCTTACAGTTTCCAATGGATTTTCTTGAAACTTGTCGTCATTGTTGAGGATAATGTGTAGTTGTGCATGAAGCTGGGGATTTAAATTGTTCTCCTCCATTCGCCCTTTGGTTATTTCTCCATTATGGAATATATAAAAGGAACATTCCTTGTGAATGCAACTCCACGTACAGTTTCTAACGTATTTTCTTGAAACTTGTCTTCATTGTTGAGGGTAATGTGCTGTTGTGTGTAAAGATGGGGTTTTGAAATTTTACTCCTCGAATAGGAAGTTATGGCCCTTTGATTCTTTTTTCTCTATGCAATACTTAGGGAAAATTCTTGTGAACATGACTCCTCCTACAGTATCCAACAGATGTTTTTGAAACTTATAACTTAAAAAAACTGGCTGGCCTCCACATTCAAACATGCTGTCATTCGGGGCCCATTGTCACTCCTTGACAAAGCTCTAGTTTACCATTTTTAGGGGTAGATTCCCAGCTGTTGAAATCAGCTGTTAGTGCTGGACAGCCCATTTGAATTATTTTTAAGTCCAAATTAGGTCAAGGTCAAAGTATGGTTGGGTGATATGGGTGGATTGGGAATGGTCATAAGCAACAACTGTGTAAGTATCCAAGAGTTGTAGAAAGCGGTGTTGGTGCTAGATGAAACGGTAAAATCTACCGGTAGTTAACCAAGAAACAGGTCATTTGAATTCTTCTAAGTGCACATTAGGTCAAGGTCAAAGTGAGGTTGGGTGATATGGGTGGATAGGGAGTGGTCATAAGCAACAACTGTGTAAGTATCCAATTGTTTTAGTAAGAGGTGTTGGTGCTGGACGAAAGGGTAAAATCTTGTCACAGACGGAAGGACGAACAGACTGGACAATCACGGACTGAACAATCACTATATGCCTCCCGCATCAAGATGCTGGGCGCATAAAAACAAACATCGGCCAAAAAAGGCTCCTCATTGGCAGCGGTAAGGATGGTGATAATAATTTGATTGCATTGTCAGTCAAATGCAGTGCATAAGAAAGGGCACCAGTTTTCATGGAACATTAAAAAAAAATGAGCCAGCCTGAAACTTTTATAACACAGGTCTTGCTTAATACCATTAGAGACTAAAAAAATCACTGAACATAATATTTCATAAACGTTTAGGGATATAACAATGAAATGTGTTAACATGCTGGCGTGTCCCAGTTTAAGGAACAGAAAATTCACTATATAGACCACAATAGATTACTGTCTAGGCCTAAAATAAAATATTGTTTGTTTCCCCCTCCCGCGACCGACCCAGCAAAACAATATTGCTATGGTTGCTGCTAACAGCGTTCTGTTTTGGATGCCGGGCAAATTGCAACGTCAGGCTATTACTCCGTAGTTTTAGCAGGTTTGTATTACTAACGCTCTTGTTTTTAATTTGTAAAATTTTGATAAATTATTGTAGGGTAATTAGAACATAGTATTACGTAAATAAACAGAACGTTATACATCTACTACAACAAAAATATTAAGAATTATTACTAAAATGTAACATTTCGAACATAATGAAAACATGAATGAAAATGACTTATTGTGTATACAAATAAAATATTTTTCCGACCTACCGACCCACCCTTCATTAGCATGGGTTGCAGGAGGGGGATACAAACAATATTTTATTTTTGGCCCTATTGTATTGTGTGTGCTATCTTTCACAAATCATAGCAAATGTGATATTACAGTGAAAAATACCAGTTATATGGTATACAGTCTATTCTGTGGAACATGTAGAGTTGTGTTTTGATATCGTGTATCCAGCCATTGAAAATGTCTCCTATACCTGACATCTGATATATTATGGACTCGTGTTGTAGTGGTTATTAGCCTTTCAAGAAAGGGATTGCTTGCATATTTTACCCCACCCAGCTTTTCCATGAAGCATAATTTTTTTAATTAAATGGAACATTCCTTCAACTGAAAAAGTGTTACAAGTATGTTAAGATACCAGTATTATAGTTGCTTAGTCAGTTTGAATTTCTGGAGGTACTTTTATGATTTGAATCATCGTCATTATTATTATTATGGCCCCCCTTTAAAGAAGTGGGGGTATCTTGCTTTACACCTGTCTGTCGGTCGGTCTGTCCGTCGCCGTTGCTAAAAATAGAAAAACGGTTTCTGCTAAATAACTTGAGAACGCATCGAGATATTTTAATGAAACTTTATGCATAGATACCTTATGTCGAGACCTCGCTTGGAATTGCATATGGGGTGGGTGGGGTCAAGGTCAAGGTCACCGTTACTAAAAATAGAAAAACGGTCTCTGCTCAATAACTTTAGAACGCATCGAGATATTTTAATGAAACTTCATACATAGATACCTTATATCGAGACCTCGCTTGTGATTGCATATGGGTTGGGTAGGTCAAGGTCACCATTACTAAAAATAGAAAAACGGTTTCCGCTCAATAACTTAAGAATCCTTAAAGATATTTTAATGAAACTTCATACGTAGATACCATATATCGAGACCTCGCTTGTGATTGCATATGGGGTGGGTGGGGTCAAGATCAAGGTCACCATAACTAAAAATAGAAAAATGGTGTCTGCTCAATAACTTGAGAATGCATCGAGATATTTTAATGAAACTTCATACATATATACCTTATATCGAAGCCTTGCTTAAGATTGCATATGGGGTGGGTGTGGTCAAGATGAATGTGACAGTTACTAAAAATAGAAATGGTTTCCGCTTAATAACTTGAGAACGCATCAAGATATTTAAATGAAACTTCATACATAGATACCTTATATCAAGACCTCGCTTGGGATTGCATATGGGTTGGGTGGGGTCAAGGTTACCGTTGGCAAAATGAAAAACGGTTTCCACTCAATAACTTAAGAATCCTTAAAGATATTTTAATTAAACTTCATACGTAGATACCATATATCGAGACCTCGCTTGTGATTGCATATGGGATGGGTGGGGTCAAGATCAAGGTCACCATAACTAAAAATAGAAAAACGGTGTCTGCTCAATAACTTGAGAATGCATCGAGATATTTTAATGAAACTTCATACATATATACCTTATATCGAAGCCTTGCTTAAGATTGCATATGGGGTGGGTGTGGTCAAGGTCAATGTGACAGTTACTAAAAATAGAAATGGTTTCCGCTTAATAACTTGAGAACGCATCAAGATATTTAAATGAAACTTCATACATAGATATCTTATATTAAGACCTCTCTTGGGATTGCATATGTGGTGGGTGGGGTCAAGGTCAAGGTCACCGTTACAAAGAATAGAAAAACGCTTTTCGCTCAATAACTTGACAAGCATTGAGATATTTTAATGAAACTTCATACATAGATACCTTATATCGAGACCTCGCTTGGGATTGCATATGGGTTGGGTGGGGTCAAGGTCACCGTTGGCAAAAATGAAAAACGGTTTCCGCTCAATAACTTGAGAACGCATCGAGATATTTTAATGAAACTTGATACATAGATACCATATATTGAGGCCTCGCTTGGGATTGCATATTAAATATTTTTTTTAACAATTGCACATATTCACAACTTGGCTGCAAGTCGGGGGCATACATGTTTTACAAACATCTCTTGTTATTATTATTTTATATACTGGATATGTCAGATTTGAAAACTTTGGAAGAAGGCATATGAGAAAAAAAGAAACAAATCTTACCAAAAAAGATAGACATTTTGAAGAAGTTCATTGTACCATAGATTCACATCATTGTACTTCCTTTGAAATACTGTTGTAATTCAATGCAATCATACATTATATCACTCAAGTTGCACCTGCAGCTTTAACATAATCAACCGTCGATATTGTTCTTAAGATTTAGCTTCCTGTTTCAAAGATTTTGTGCTGATTTGCATTCATAGTCTGTCTCTTGATCAAGCTTTTGTTTTCTTCCTTAATGTGAGTCACCTCCTGTTAATTGTAGCTTCATTCAGTTGTGGATTTTTAATTAGAAAACCACTGATGAATGAAAAAACATATATTAAATTGTGTGTTTCTGGTGAATGTTATGGTAGCTTATAGGTGAATATCATGGCAGTTTAGAGGTGAATGTCATGGTAGCTTAGAGAGGAATGCTATGGTAGCTAAGAGGTGAATGCCATGGTAACTCAGAGGTGAATACTACGGTAGCTTAAACTTTATATAATTTTGCACATAGTTAAGAGTTTTTCTTAGTGTTACTATGTGACTGTCTATCACCATTTCATTATAGTATGCAAACTTGCCTATCCTTTATCAGAAATAGAAATAGTAGACATTTACTGTCCTAAAATCACCAGGATTTAGTTCAATTGTCAGTTTCAATTACTACAGTATAAGTGACTACAAACAATATATATGAGTGAGTGTTGGGTCAATATTTTATCTAGTCTCCAAACTTGCTACATACATGTAATCTAGGATGCGCTTACTTTAAAGGAAATTGCTAATTAGTAACTTATTAATATAAGTAAGAAATTGATATTAATGAGGGAGCTAGCGTCTTTTCTATTTCCAAGGGGATAAAATCCAAGGGGCTAATGTCCATATATCATTAGACATATCATTATTGCTTCTACAAGTATATGTAGGCAGTTTTTTTTTTCATCTTAAACAAGGCTCATTCAAATTGGCTAATAAGTCAATAGCAACTAAATTGAAAACTTTGCTATGAAAAATCAGTTAAGCTTCAGCATGTTCTATGCTATTAAATATTCAAAGTGAGCTGGATTTTAGTTCACTAATGACATATCGGCTAAAGAAGTTCCAAGCCATGGTGGGTCCTTCTCCTAAATACGGAGAAGCAAGATATTTTCTTATCAATGAAGGAATATTTATCACCGTCATAAAAATGTTTGTTAGTGATAGTGTTCAACACAGTACACGGTTGGCCATTAGCTGAGCAATCATACACTGGTGTTTTAATGATACTCCAAACACTGTGGTTGGACCGATACATTTTTGCTTAAGCAGTTGACTCTCAGAAATTAGTTTATTTGTTATAGAGATTGTCAGAATATTAAAGTGCAGATTTAATCTCACCGAATACCTAAATGTACTTCATACTGTTATTTCATTATAGTGTTAAATTACCATAGCTAAATTGTTGTTGATCAAGGTTTCACTTGCAAATAATGTTCACAATGAACAATATCTGAAGATTCCCTGTAAACAGTACCCTTATCACCAGGGATAATATTTCCTTGTTTACAAAAGACTGTTGTTCGGGTCTTGATTGACAGAAAGTCAATAGTAAATCAGACTGTGTACAGGATGTTTGGCTTGGAAATAAATGTCCCACTAGACTTCTGCATTATTGAAGATACGTCATTGAAACTGTAGTGTGCTGAAGACGGTCTGTCATGGCTTACTTTGGGATTAGCCAGACATTAGAAATAACTTCTACCCATGTATTTCACTCCTATTTTCAGCTGATTTTCTTTTTATAAATGCTAGATTTTTCATACAAATAGTGCACAGATATGCTTGATCTGTTAAAAAAAAGCTGAATTTTGTGGTGTTTTTTGAAATCACACCCCTTCTAAATAGAATTCAATCCGCACAGGTTAATTCAGGACGACACTTTCCGCTTTTATGGTATTTTCTGTTTCAAGGAAGTCTCTTCAAAACATAAATCCACTGTAGGCGGAAAGTGTCGTCCCGGATGAGCCTGTGCAGACTGCACAGGCTAATTTGGGACGAAACTTTACGCACATGCATTAAGCCCAGTTTTCCCACAACACGCCAGAATCGTGACAGTGCAACTGGGCCTTAAACCGTTTGTATAAAATCCATGGAAGGATGCCTTATCAGTGACATATTCAACAGTTTGTTCCTTCTGTGGGAATCAAGAAACAATTTTTCAGACAGTTGCATAACCTATTTGTTATCTGGTCAATCTCATTAAAATCATCTCCATTCTGATGCTACTATATGATCCGCTGACTGGATCTGGTGACTTCGCATTAGGGGTCACGTTCAGATGACCTTTTAAGGAGCCAATCAAACTGTTGCCTTCAAAATGTTGTGGTATAACTTCATATATAAACCACCACATTCTATGCACGAAATTGACTTGAACTTCGGATGTTTTCTCGCCTAAGATACCACTATATCCATTGTTATCCACGTGAACATTAACTGTAACAGATTTATCCCAAAGGATCAGCTGGAAATGCATCACTTTTTCAAAAACCATGGCCAAGCATTGCTGTCAAATGGCAATTTCATTGGGCGCAGCAGGGCTGATATTTGATTGTTCGAAAGGTCATTTGGATGTGACCTTATTATACGATGTCTTTAGATCCTAACAATGATAGGATTTGATTTTAATGAGATTGTTATCTGGTGAAAACAAACAGCAGCCAGTGTTGCACTCTGAAATTAAAGGAATAAGAAAAAGACTGAACAAAATATGCAAGTGATATAACTTAGGCTGACATCAATTTTAACCTCTCTTTTGTATGTGCCTTTATTCTGTGGTTCAGTAGATATTTTTAAAGTTCAACACTTTTGGGGATTATGAGATTATGTTTTATTTTTGTTTTATTTACTGCCCATCCAACAATGATCATCAGTCTAACTCATGATAAAGTTGAAGTGTCAAAAAAGAGGGCTGATGAAGCTATTTTATTGTTTGTGCCCTGTTTCTTATATTGACACTCAGGGATGTCCGAATGGTGAGAATATGTTACAAAGATTAGTATTATATCTTTATATGTTTATTTTCACATGATTTTACCATATTTCAATTGTAGCTTGAGGTACTTGTTCTTCCTTATCAGCGATACATTAAACAAGTTTGCTTTGTTTGTCTATGGGTGTATTTTTGTCTCCATGTTCATATATGTGTGATTGTATTTTAGTCCGTGGTACTTATGTTCTTTCTTATCGTGGGTAGAATACTTAAGTTTTCTTTGATGTCTATTCTCTATGGGTGTATTTTTGTCTCTATGTAAATATTTGAGGCGTGTCATGGGAAACTCGGCTTAATGCATGTGCGTAAAGTGTCGTTCAGGATTAGCCTGTGCAGTCCACACAGGCTGATCCAGGACGGCACTTTCCGCCTACAGTGGATTTATGTTTAGAAGAGACTTTCTTGAAACAGAAAATATAATAAAAACGGAAAGTGCCATTCTGGATTAGCCTGTTCGGACTGCACAGGCTAATCCGGGACGACACTTTATGCACATGCATTAAGCCCGATTTTCCCACGACATGCCTCATATGTAAGATTGTATTTGAATTATAGCCTAAGGTACTTAGGTTCTTTCTAGGGATGGGACCGAATACTCGAATATTTGAATATCGGAAAATATTCGAATATAAAAAAACGAATACGAATATTTGATTTTCAAATTTTTTTAAAGAACAAAATTTCTTTTTAAAAAATCATGTTTTTTTTTCCAGTTTGATTGCAAGTTAACATGAATTCCAGTCGTATTTCCTGCCTTGCAGGTGGGCGGGGGCAGTGTAACGTTTTTACAACACATGCCAAACATGTCCAATTAACAACAAATGATTAACGGCAGGGGGCCACGTCTTTACAAGGGCAGCGAATTAACGGTTTGTAGGAGGCGCAAATATGACGCATATCCACAAATAACAAAACTGGGCCAATGGTGATAACGGTTTCACAGTTTGCACAAGGCGTACATGGTTGTTTATTGTCCTTAGGTGACATCTAAACGGTTAACTTGTTTACAGTAAATTACAATTACTCTCTAAGTAAACCAATCAAAATGAATCCATTATCAGCCAATTAATTTCTTTAACAAAATTTGCATGATCTGGTCAATCTTAATATACGTCACTTGTATTATTCTCCATTATATCAACACCGTATATTATACAAAAGTCTTGATTAATAAACAATGCCACCATCATGTGCTTGGAAGTACTTGACACGTTCATTAGACAAAACCCAGGCAACGTGTAATCTATGTAATGAGAAATTTGTGTACAGAACGATGAACAAATTAATTCAAAATACATTTAACAATATTTTACATTTCTTTATATTTTCCAAACACTCATTATATCGCTCATTTACCACTGAAACAAGGTAAAACAACTACGTACACATGTACAATATTTCGGATAGCTATTTATTTGGACAGAGTGCCGTATATGGTAGTATTTACATAACGAATATTCGAATAGATTCGAATACCTAAAACGAATATTCGAATATTGATTTCAGTATTCGGTCCCATCCCTAGTTCTTTCATATGGGGGTACTGTATAATATACAAGTTTTCTTTTGATGTCTATTCTGTATGCATGTATTCGTGTGTCGTTTCAGCAATAGAATACAGAAATAAGCTTTGATGTCTGTTCTCTATGCATGCACTTTATGTTGTTTCAGCAATGCCGGCCTCACCCATCGGGGGTATGGGGGGTCTTTTCGCAGGGGGTGTGCCACGCCTACCAAACAGAGGGGGCCGCACTGCAGGAGGAGCCAGCAGGGGTGAGCTTTGTGGAAGTTTATCTGTATAGCTCAGACACATGAACCTGACAGTGAACTTTATATAAATATAATATGAATATATTACAAATCCGGTGTGATGAATGTAGTAGTTTCCGAAATGGAATCCACTTAAATCGATGTAAGTGTATTCCAGTAAAGTTACAGTTAAGACATCAATAAACATGAAAAACATATGCATGAACAATACAGACTATAAACACAGAAAATAAGTCAAGCGCGTATTTATTCAAATAAAATTTAATGTGGGTCATGTTAATTTGTCTGCACTATGCATGTACTTAAAGAGACTTATTCACAGATACATGTATTTGTATTACGAAAAATGTCATAAAAATGTCTCAACGGTCAAAACTAAAGCATCTGGACTTCTGGTAACCAAGGCAACTCAAATCTTCTGTAAAGAAAAGCATGAAAAAAAAAAAGATTTGCCTTTTTCCAGTACTCGAACTTACGACTTGTGAATCAAATGTCTGACACGCAAACCACTAGGCCGACGAGACTTGCACACATTTAAAAACATTTTAATTTACCTAACAAATCAATGTCTTGAGAACAATTTATATATTTACGGGACTGCCTTTCTCAAATAACAAACTTTGAATGTACAAATGTTTTGGACAGAAATAATATGGTGAACTGCATCACGGATATCTATTTAATGGCGTTTTACTTAGTGAAGTAAATCAATTAATATTTGATTATTTACACATTATAATATTATACAGGGTCTTAATTCTGGTGTGTATGTTGTGTATGCAGGTAAATTCGAGACCTTGTTTGTTTGTTTTAGAGTTTTAAATAACTACATGATTCTACATTTAATTTAGTTTCTATAATAGTTTCAATATTGAGTCTTGATTATGTTGAGTTTGTGTTTAGATTTGTGATTTATTTATTTCTAATCTTGTCTTGCACATATGAAGCATGTTTTTCTCCTGAATAAACTGTCTAGTTAAATAGTTAACTTCTTTAACTTATTTACTTCCCTTTTCCTTTTAATGTTGAATTCATGATGACTTCATTTTAAGGATGGCAACGAATATTCCGAATATTCGAATAATGAAAAATATTCCAATATGTTTAAGATATTCGAATACTTAACTGTCCGATTAAATAAATTTTATTTAGCATACAAAATACAATATATGAGGCATGTGGTGGGAAAACCGGGCTTAGTGCATGTGCGTAAAGTGTCGTCCTGGATCAGCCTGTGCAGTCCGCACAGGCTAATCCAAGACGGTATTTCCGCCTTACAGTGGATTTATGTTTAGAAGAGACTCCCATGAAACAGACAAAACCATAAAAGCGGAAAGTGCCGTCCTGGATTAGCCTGTGCGAACTGCGCAGGCTAATCCGAGACGACACTTTACACAGGTGCATTTAGCCCAGTCAATGCTAGCCTCTCAATATCAAGCGTTCATGTCGCCTTTGCTTCTCTAGTACGCAGCTTAGGTATCAAAGTCAACCTAGCACCCTATTGTTAAGTAGATGACAGTTTGTTGTTACTGCATGTTAATCTTATTATGTAGACCATTGTCTCTTTATCAGTAGGCGATTAAAACATCTTGTGGATGCTAATTGGTGTTACTGCGTACATGTGCTCTGAAATAACGCATCGCAGCCCTCGGATGGTTTGTGGTACTGAATGCATGCTTAAATGTCATAGGCACAGGCAGCATAGTATAACTGTTGTCAACAAAGCATGCGATTAATCGAGGGCCAAGTCTTTCTCAAATGTAAAACAAAACATAGTTCTAATATGTAGCGCTTTGTTCATGTTTTGGCTGCGGTGTGCTAGCCGTACGTTTGTAGTAAAATATTAGAATATTCGAATACTTTATCAGTCGAATATTCAAATATATATTTTGAAAAGAGCATAGTTTAAAAAAAATGTTGCTTGGGGAATGCAGCCTTAACGGGTCCCTGCTTTGTAAAAAAAAAAGCCCTAAAGCGCGAACTTATGTTTGATTATGTTTTGTAATCAGCGATTTGAAACGTTGCAATTTTTAGGAGCCCCAGGATCCGCGCCACTTCGTCTCCCAGGCAGCAACAGGCCAGTAGCACCCACACACAGCAATACCAATGGACTGTCCAACGGGCCCGTGGGTCGGAGTGGGCCACCACCACCGCCACCAGCAGAAAACAAACCTTCACATGCTCACAGTGAAACGGACCTTTCACGTTTAAGTGGCAATGTTTCAAATTCAATAGCAGGACTACATACTAGTAGTGAAAATATTCATCTTGCGGTGCGGAGTCAATCTTCAGGGGCTTCATCGGGTGTTCCTAAAACCCAGCCCCCTCCTCCCCCAAGTCGTGGGCCTCCGTCCGGGCCACCTGTGGGGGCAGCAAATGGTGCTGTAAATCGACCGGCTCCCCCAAATTCCCGGCCCCCCAGCATATCTGGTAGACCACTACCACCACCCCCATCTCCAGGTCAGTCCAACCGAGACAGTATGAGTTCAAACAGAGATAGTTTGTCATTTCCCCCTCCACCTCCCCCTATTAGTGATGTCAATTCTCGGGCACCCCCTCCCCCACCCAGTTCAAATAAACCTCCTCCTCCACCATCCAGTGCAAATAAGCCCCCACCTCCCCCCTCTCCAGGAATTAATAACAGATCTGCCCCTCCTCCACCCCCTTCTTCACGCCCACCTCAACTTAAATCACACACTAAAAACTCTGCACCTCCACCCCCACCCCCGTCTATGCCCCCTAGTGGTAGGTTAGGTCCCCCTCCACCACCCAATAGAATGACTTCAATCAACTCGGGGGGCACTGTGGGACGGTCCGGAAAAAGTGGACCCCCACCCCCTCCCCCCATGCGAGGCAACACGGCACCACCACCACCAGAGAGACGATCATCTGGTTATTACAGTGGCGCATTGGATGGTAAACTATCTTACTTGCTTAATTAAGTGAATTGGTTTTAAATTCAACCTTATGAAAACCAGCCCCTCATTTGCTAACCAGACATGTATATATGTTGTTAATAATTTTGGACGCTATCACTGTTGGCAGTACTCGCTCTGCATTCGCTGAAGTAGCCAATGGCTAAAAAAATTATATATTTGGCTTAAGAAAATTCTGTTGAAACAGTTTTATGATAAAACTTTAAACCGCTACAAATAAGTAAGATTTTGCACGTTTTCTACAATGTATCATAAGTTAAATTTGGCTGAAGTAAGTTTTCAGCCAGTGGTAGCCCTGATTTTGATCCTTCCATTGCAGAGTTTGAGGCGAAGTTCCAGTTTCATTTAGCCAATGACTTCCCTTCACCTGAGCCTATGAGTAAAGACAAGAAGAACTATCCAAGTAAAAGTGTCCGAAGTGTCCGAAATAAGCCAGGTCGGATTTTACGATTTCTTTATACCCCCACAAACAAAGTTAAGGGGGGCGTTTATAGGAGTGAGCTTGTCGGTCTGTTGGTTTTTCGTTTCCGGATGATAACTCAAGAAAGGCTTGACATATTCAAATAATTTTTGGTATACATGTGTAACATCATAGAATCCAGGTCAAGTTCGAGGTTGGCTACAAACCACTAAATTTTGACTGAGTTATGGCCCCTTTTCGAAATAAAATTCCCTAAAAACATGGTTTCCGGATGATAGCTCAAGAAAGGTTTGACATATTCAAATAATTTTTGGGACAAATGTGTAACATCATAGAATACAGGTCAAGTTCGATGTTGGTCACAAACCACTAAATTTTGACAGAGTTATGGCCCCTTTTCGACTTAAAATTCCATAAAAACAGGATTTCTGGACGATAACTCAAGAATGGCTTGACATATTGAAATAATTGTTGGTATACATGTGAAGCATCATAAAATACGGGTCAAGTTCGACTTTGATTACAAACCACTAAATTTTGAAAGAGTTAGGGCCCTTAATTTGACTTAAATTCCCTAAAAACATACTTTCCTGACGATAACTCAACAATGGCTTGACATATTTAAATAATTATTGGTACACATGTGTAGCATCATAACATACAGGTCAAGTTCGACTTTGGTTACAAACCACTAAATTTTGACACAGTTATGGCCCCTTTTTGACTTAAATTCCTGAAAAACATGGACAATAACTAATGAAAGGCTTCACATATTTAAATTCTTTTTGGTACATAGGTGTATCATCATAAAATACAGATCAAGTTCAACTTTGGTTACAAACCACTAGATGTTGACAGAGTTTTGGCTTCTATTGAAATTAAATTTTTCGAAATACACTGTTGACCATTCACAAATTAAAGCATTCTCTCTCTGTCCATGTCTTTCGAATGGATGCCCTAGTTTTGTGACAAGGCCATATTGTGGGAGTATATCTGTCACTCTGACAATTCTAGTTGTTTTTATTGTGCCACTAGTGCACAATTACATTGATGTTTTTATTATGCCACTTGTGCACAATTACATTGATGTTTTTATTATGCCACTTGTGCACAATTACATTGATGTTTTTATTATGCCACTTGTGCACAATTACATTGATGTTTTTATTATGCCACTTGTGCACAATTACATTGATGTTTTTATTGTGCCACTTGTGCACAATTACATTGATGTTTTTATTATGCCACTAGTGTACAATTACATTGATGTTTTTATTATGCCACTTGTGCACAATTACATTGATGTTTTTATTATGCCACTAGTGCACTATTACATTGATGTTTTTATTGTGCCACTTGTGCACAATTACATTGATGTTTTTATTATGCCACTTGTGCACAATTACATTGATGTTTTTATTATGCCACTTGTGCACAATTACATTGATGTTTTTATTGTGCCACTAGTGCACAATTACATTGATGTTTTTATTATGCCACTAGTGCACAATTACGTTGATGTTTTTATTATGCCACTAGTGCACAATGACATTGATGTTTTTATTGTGCCACTAGTGCACAATTACATTGATGTTTTTATTATGCCACTTGTGCACAATTACGTTGATGTTTTTATTATGCCACTAGTGCACAATTACGTTGAAGATGCTGGCCCAATATTTGTAAGTGTTACTATACCACTGACCGATAATATAAATTTCCTACTTTCTGTAATATCATGTCCCTGACTGATAACACGTTTTAGCTCCGCCCACATTAACGGATATCATGCTGTTCTGTTTGTTTGGATTTTGTTTCGCCGTATTCAACAGTATTTCAGTCATATAACGGCAGTCAGTTAACCTACTCACACATTTCCTGGGTAAGCTGGTTTACCAGTACTAAGTGCACATATCTATGCCAGTAACTGACAACTGCCCTCAGAGGTAGGAGGAGAATGGCCGTAGAAATAATTTCATAACCAATCCCCACACAAGTTATGTGGCAAGGCTGGGAATCGAACCCGCAATCCTCGGATTTGTAGTCCAGTGCTCTACCAACTGAGCTTGCCGGCCCGATGTGCTACTGTGTCACGTGCAAGGAGTGTTTAGTCCCGCCTACTTCTCTGAACTACTTTTTGTAGGCGTGGAATTTTACTTAAACGTCGTTTAAATGTAAACAAAGAATAGATCTATACCATTACAACATTTTAATTCAAAAAAATAAAATTTACTGGAACAAGACATTTAAACGTTATTCAATTAACAAGAATTAAGTTATTATGTCAAATAAGCATTATGTAAAAACATGCAATGCACAGCATAGAAAACCTGTCAATAAAATCTTAAAAAGCTGATCTTTTTAAAAGCTGTAAAAATTACAATTAGATATCACAAAAATTGAAATTCATGAAAGAATTGGATGAATTTGTGTGCCTGTTTATTTTATCTATTCAAAAAAATTGGCTAAGGATATGAAACCAAATCACCCAGACCATAAATTGTATCAAGAACTAAAAAGGAACTGCAAAGTCCCTAATTATTCATCACTATTCCTTCATCATTACATAACATTCAGGGAAACCCTTGCGGTAAGTTGCAGTGTACTGTAAGTGTAAGTCTAAGCAAGAAAGCTACTAAAATTATATATTGTGTGTCACTTTAATACAAATGCAATGTTTTAGAAAAATGCTATTAAGAACAGTTATTTTAAATAGGCAATTGAAATGTTTTAATCATAAGAAATCGAACAAAAACTAGAATCTAGCCAGGTAACAACAATCATTTTATTTGAAATGAAGGGTAAAACAGGATGTGACATATGCCCCCGAAGCATATGCTTGTCAGAGGGAAGGCAAAACAATGTCAGAGTACAATATTATGCCCAGGTCAAATATCTTGAGATTTCAGCAACACAGCTGTTTGTTGTTGTGACACACTGCCTGATAATAATCTTAATTCCCACATTACATTCCTCACACGTTGGCAAAAATGATGCTTCCTTCAAAAATTTTATTCTAATATTTGACCTTTCAAGTGTAACCTGGGACCCACAGACCTTGACCGAGGAGCATGTAAGTGGTATGTGACACATCATCTGGTCATGGGAAAAAATAATCTGAAGTAATATTAAAATCTTTCAAAGCTTTTGGAAGTTATAGAGCAGAAAGACAATTTCTTAACGTTTGACCTTGAATTGTGACCTTTGACTGAGGACCATGGGAGTTGTACATGACGCATCGCCTGGTAATGGGAAATAATAATCTGAAGTTATATTAAAATCCTTCCAAATGATTAGAAGTTATGTCCGAGAAACAGAAATCCTTGACCTTTGACCTTGAATTGTGACCTTGACCTTTGACATACAGCATGGGAGTTGTATGCAACACATTGTCTGGTCATAGAGAATAATAATCTGAAGTAACATTTAAATCACTCCAGATGTTTAGAAGTTATGAAGTGGAAACAAACATTTACCTTTGACCTTGAATTGTGACTTTGACCTTTGACCGATCATCATGGGAGTTGTATGCGACACATTGTCTGGTCATGGGGAATAATAATCTGAAGTTATATTAAAATCCTTCCAGGCGTTAAGAAGTTAAAATGCGGAAACAAAAATTCATGACTTTAGACCTTAAACTGTAACCTTTACCTTTGACCGAAGAGCATGGGAGTTGTACACGACACATCGTCTGGTCAAGGGGAATAATAATCTGAAATTATATTAAAATCCATTCAGGCATTTAGAAGTATGGAGCGGAAACGAAAATTCATGACCTTTGACCTTGAATTAAGATCTTGACCTTTGACCGACGAGTATGGGAGTTGCACGTGACACATTGTCTGGTCATGTGGAATAATAATCTGAAGTTATATTAATATCCATCCAGGTGTTTAGAAGTTATGGAGCGGAAACGAACATTCATGACCTTTGACCTCGAATTGTGACCTTGACCTTTGACTGACGAGCATGGGAGTTGTACGCGAAACATCTTCTAGTCATGGGATAAATAATCTGAAGTTATATTAAAATCCATCCAGGCATTAAAAAGTTACAGAGCGGAAACAAAGTCTGGACTGACGGACCCTTCCATGCACGCACACATGTACCCACAGACGGATGGTGCGACTACTATATGCCCTCCTTCGGGGGCATAAAAATAGAAAGGAAAATAAAAAACAACAACAAAAAACATGCTGTTTCAGAAATTATGATCGATAAAAAAAAAGAACTCTTACTTTTGATTAGAAATTTAAACAAATATCTATATAATCAAGAGAATACTACAGTAGCCAATGTTATTTGATTCACAACAAAATAATTAAAAGTTAAACCTAACTTAAAAATCAAAAACAATAGGTTTTAGTGAACTTAAATGCAGAAAAGCATACATGTCAACTAGAAAGTGTCTAAAATGTAACATCAATAATTGTACTGTCGCAACAAATTTCAAATTTTACGTTACTTCAATGCTTTCACTGGCAGTCAACCTGAAAATATTAAAGAAATTCAGTCACCTTTTGAAATTAACTCACAATAACATGAAGAAACAACATATGTGTATACATTATTCAATTTATTAGGTAAATATTAAGTTTATTAAATAAGCAAGGATAATGTGCACTTAGTCTCAAGCTGCGATTTAATACCAGGACACTCACCCACTGCTGACTCTGTCAGGAAGCACATGATACAGAAGCTTCGTTGTACGATACCCGTCGTTGTCACAAAAATATTATGCAGCTCAAGACACCATGCGAGCCCACATCACAAACACAGCAAGCTGCATCTCTGAATCCTGCAATTGCGTTCCCCACCCACTTTGACATCACGTGTGGGATAGTGTTACAGAGCAATCGTCGACATCTTAACTATAAAACACTATTATGTGAAGTTAGAATATGACATCAAACATAGAATGGACATGAGATACATGTATTACTTTTTTCACATTAAACTGTGTATTTGATGGTGTTCGAGTATGTTTGTTATATTTTGTCAATATTATTGGTATTTTTGCAATATCCATAACACTTTCAGTAAATCTGATTGTGTCTTAAAGTTTGATCGTTTTTATTATATTTAAAAAACTGTTCATGCATGCATGGACACAGTTCTATGTTTTTGTGAAAATTTTGTAAATGCATACAAGTATACTGTTTTGTAGTAAAATCAATTTTACGGATTCAATTATATATGCATGTGTACATTACACTAAGAACTCTGCAAAATTTTAAAATTGCAAATGTTTAACTGCACATTAAACATTGGTATAATACAATAATTTATTCTATGTTTGATATCTTATTCTAACTTCACATAATAGTGTGTTTATAAGGACTTTGAATGCATTACGCACTGATGGAAATATTGATTAATGACTCATTAAATATTAAATCCACTGATAGCTTTTACTTTTAAATCCCCTGTTGTTGTTTTTAGCTCACCTGAGCACAAAGTGCTCATGGTGAGCTTTTGTGATCGCCCGTTGTCCGTCGTCCATGCGTGCGTGCGTCCTTCGTCAACTTTTCATTCAAACAACATCTCCTTCTTAACCACTTGGCAGATTTTTACCAAACTTAACAGGAATGATCATTGGGTGACCCTCTTTCAAAGTTGTTCAAATCGTTATGGTCCACTGCATATGTAGGTCACCAGAGCTACAAATAGATTTAAAAAGTGTAAACCTAAAAAATCTTCTTTTCTCAAACAGCAAGGCCAGAGGTTTCATATTTGGTATGTAACATCCTATAGAGGTCCTCTACAAAGATTGTTCAAATTATTCACCTGGGGTCAAAACTGGCCCCGCCCCGGGGGTCACATGGTTTATATAGAATATATAGCAAAATCTCATCTGAAACAACAAGGCCCAGAGGTTTCATATTTGATAAGTAACATATTATAGTGGTCCTCTACAAAGATTGTTCAAATTATGCCCCTGGGGTCAAAACTGGCCACGCCCTGGGGGACACATGGTTTATATAGACTTAAGTACCAAAATGTATTTAAAAATCTTCTCTGAAACCCCAAGGCCCCGAGGTTTCATGTTTGGTATGTAACATCCTATAGTGGTCCTCTACAAATATTGTTCAATTTATGCCCCTAGGGTCAAAACTGGCCACGCCTCGGGGGTCACATGATTTATATACACTTAAAAAGCAAAATGACTTTAAATATCTTCTCCTCAGAAACCGCAAGGCCCAGATGTTTCTTATTTGGTATGAAACATCATACAGTGGTCCTCTACAAAGATTGTTCAAATTATGCCCCTGAGGTCACAACTGGCCACGCCCTGGGGCCACATGGTTTATATAAACATAATAGCAAAATGTCTAAAAAAGTATTTTCCTGAAACTGCAAAGCCCAGACGTTTCCTATTTGGTATGTAACATCCTTTAGTGGTCCTCTACAAAGATTGTTCAAATTATGTCCCATGGGTCAAAACTGACCACACCCCAGGGGTCACATGGTTTGTATAAACTTATATAGCAAAATAACTTTAACATTCTAATCCTCTAAAACCACAAGGCCTAGAGGTTTCATATTTGGTATGTATATGTGGTCCTCTACAAATATTGTTCAAATTATGCCCCTGGGGTCAAAACTGGTCACGCCCAGGGGGTCACATGGTGTATATAGACTTAAATAGCAAAATGACTTTAAAAATCCTCTCCCCTGAAATGGCAAGGCCAACAGCTTTCCTATCTGTACTATGTAACATTGCATAGTGGTCCTCTGCAAAGATTGTTCAAATTATGCCCTTGGGGTCAAATCTGGCCACACCCAAGGGGTCATATGGTTTATATAGGCTTAAATAGCAGAATGACTTTTAAAAGCTTTACCTGAAATCGCACGGCCCATAGGTTTGTTAAGATTGTTCAAATTATTCCCCTGGGATAATAAAAAACCACACCTTGGAGATGCAAATTCTAATTGGGTTACAAGGTCTCAGGTGAGCGTCCTAGGGCCCTCAGGGCCCTCTTTTTTGTTAAACCTACGTTGTTGAATGTTCACATAACACACACTCAAATCGTTCATGGCGACTGCAGTCTACTTCTTGTATGTGTTAATAGATAAAATGATGTATATGTATTTATATCAATGTTACAATGAGTAACAATTTCTCACTTGAATTTTTTTTATGTATTGATTAAATGTGTGTTATAATGTTATTGTTGACGTTTTTATCTATAACTATTTTTCATGCGTAACTATGCATCGACGCAAGTAGTCGTCATCAGCCTGTCTCATTTGTACATTGCTGAATGTTTGCGATTCATTGTTTATTTATTTTTTTTATTATGAAAACAACATTTGCAAAAAAGTGGCATTATAAATATATGGTTGGGGACTTTTAATATTATGTGATATCACACTCGTCTGATATGGCTAAGAAAAGGCTCGGCAAGCCTCACTTTTTCCTACGCCATATCGGACACGTCTGATATCACATGATATCAAAAGTCATAAACCATATGTGAGGCGTGTCGTGGAAATATCGGACTTAATGCATGTCCGTAAAGTGTCGTCCTGGATTAGCCTGTGCAGTCCGCACAGGCTAATCTGGGACGACACTTTCCGCCTACAGTGGATTTATGTTTAGAAGAGACTTCCTTGAACCAGAAAATACCATAAAAGCGGAAAGTGCCGTCATGGATTAGCCTTTGCAAACTGCACAGGCTAATCCGGGACGACACCTTACGCACATGCATGAAGACCGGTTTTCCCACGACGAGCCTCGTGTTCTCTATTTACGAGTCAGTGGAACGTAATACTATAATGAATAAGCATTAGAAACAGTGTGGTTTTAACATGCATTTGATTCTTCTTGAAAGTGACATCATTATTCAAAATTATAAAATAATGCAACAATTATGTAAAAATTATCATACAGAATTATAAGTGTGTGATTGTGTTCATTAAGTCATGAGTCACAGAGTGCCAGTGTTAGTGCCAGATTATTTTTTGTGGACCTCGTACATGTGTACTGGCCTTGCCACAAATTACTCAGAGTTTCAGAGAGATCGCGAGCTCACTGTGTAGTTGGCTTGTCGTTATTTAAATTCATAATAATGGGAATTCTATAGATATAAGATGTTTAATAAAGAGATAACATTTTGAGGGGAACTGATTTCGTCATCGTAACAAGGGCTGACAGTATGTCTGGTAATGGTAGTGTAAAGGAAACATGCAAACTTGTACATGACATTAAAATGTTTGATTCTTTGGATTTTTTCCACATTCTAGACAGTAAACTGAAAAGGTTAGTACTGGTTTACCAAATAATTTGTTTTCCATTTCAGATAGGAGACCCCCACCCCCTCCTCCAGGTGTTTGAATTGTCCTGCCATCTAGTGCAGAAGGGTCCTTGAGCTTGTAACCGTGGTTACCTGCTGTAAAACAAGTTCCATGACGATGGAAGGGTGTGGCCTGTTTGTGATATTAAATATATGTATGCACTGATATATTAAACATTTATGGAAGATGATACATATTGTTGATTATCACAGAACAGTGTATGAAATATGCAGATCACTTACATCAGTTACCTGTATGTTGCCGTATCGATTTCGAGTTGCCATGGCAACTTGTCAGTACAATTATTATACTTTATTGCATTCATTTGATGGCGGATCCTTCCCCAGCACAAGGATCTGTAATGTATAACCACGCAATCATGAACCAAGCTTCATTTCTGTGAATGTAATGTTAATTAAGAAAAATAACACGAGCATCAGGCATTCAAAGAAATATTATGTTCTCTATCAAGATTCGGCTTATTGTACAAAGCTTTGAATAATAGTATTATGTTCACAGAAATGTGCATGTTATGCAAATTATGCAAAGAAATATGTTAACACTATATTGATATTGTTATCGGTTCACACATTTCTTATTAGTCATTAATATTTTTTCAATAATTAGTTGATAAGAGATGTAAACACTTTGTTTATCCAAAAATACCTGTAATTATTTGTTTTTTATTGTTACATTTCTGGATAAGTGTGAAACATGCCAAATGCATCAATTTTGATTATATCGACAATAACATGTTTTCAGGGAAAACTGAACATATTCAGCATGTTGATAACCATGGAAGTAATGTTTTGTATGTCAGTGCGTAACAACTTAATATAATCTAGTCCACTTAATTGTTTATTTTAACCCTTATGTTCATGTAATTCATGTTACTTTCAATCGTTTTGTTGGTGCACTGACAGCTTTGCTTTTGTGTACTAGCTAGTGAAAGTTAGAAGACTTAATGGTAGCAGTTATTATTGTCCATTAGTGAAAGAATTTTAAGGTGAATTTGATATACATAAATGTTAATATTCAAAGGTATTTTATAAAGTAGTGTCATGCAAAATATTAAAAAAACTTGTTAAATTATTCCAACTTCCGCACAAAATTTCAGATCAAATTTGAAAAAAAAAGATGATTGGATTGAGGTATCTCTCGTTTTCGAACAAAATAGTCATTTAACAATTGCCTGAAAGACAATATGAGGCGCGTTGTGGGAAAACCGGACTTAATGCATGTGCGTAAAGTGTCATCCCGGATTAGCCTGTGCAGTCTGCACAGGCTAATCCAGGACGACACTTTCCGCTTGAATGGTATTTTCTGTTTCAAGGAAGTCTCTTCTAAACATAAATCCACTGTAGGCGGAAAGTGCCGTCCTGGATTAGCCTGTGCGGACTGCACAGGCTAATCGGCGATGACACTTTAGGCACATGCATTAAGTCCCGTTTTATCATGACGCGCCTCATATCTACGAAAATGACTTTCTTGTATTATTGTTGAATTTGCCCATTGATAACTTTAGATTGAGCATTGTTTAAAACTCATCCACCAAGTTTGAGGATATGGAAAAATGATGTTTTTCTTTAAAGCTGCAGTCTATAGAATAGAATTCAATAGATCTTAAATTGGCATTAGTTCTAATGAACGTTAATGGCATTTATTCTAATAAAAACTGTTAATAAAAACAGTTTCTTATTTACAAAATACATTTTGTATAGTCTATGTTCGAAAAAGCTTGGTATGAACGGAATATACACTAACGTACATGCTGATTTACTCCAGACGCATCACCAGCTATCGCATACAGATAACTGAATGTTAAAAAGTTACCAAAAATGTTACTATTTTACCGATTTCAATGCGTTTTTTTGTATTTTGATCAGTAAGATGTCCATTAGAAACGGTTCCTGCAAAGCTTTATTTCTATTAACATATTTCTGGATTGCTGCTTTAGAAAAAGAAAGATATAAAAATTCATGCCTAAATTAAGATGTTTCAATAGTGGATAATAACTTGTCTCAATAGTGGTGTTACATTCCAAAATTAATGTTTTAGTATAAACATGATACTAGCGTTATATTTACTTATTTATATGAGGACTTTGCAATGCTGGCATGTATATGAGGACTTTGCAATGCTGGCATGTATATGAGGACTTTGCAATGCTGGCATGTATGAAATAAATTGTAATTATGTCAAATGAGGTGATTGTTTGTTTGAAAGTTATTGCCAGTTTGAATTGTGAGAATATGATTACTACATGTATGCATGTAACAGGAGAAAAATATATATTCTTCAGTTATGGAAACTACTTTGTTTGTTGGAAATCAGACTTTAACGTTATAACTCCTGTATTACATGTACCTGGTTCAATGTCCTATATCCATATACTTACTGTTATTTGCAATCAGCAGAGCATACAATAAAAATAATATTCATGGTTGGTTTTGTATGTACAATTTCACTCGGTGATTTTGTTTGTATGCCAATGTGTTTCTGTGTCATTCTCGTATCTATATGCATAAGCCGTTTATACCTGTAATTATTTCAATGGCTATAAACAATTTTATCATTGTTGTAGTTTTGTCTGTACTTTTTTTTGCGATATTTTTACAGCTGTATTGTTTTTGATGTGTCAGGCTTGTCAAGTATTGGTCCATTCCGCTTGTTATTGTTTTTGTTCAGAGTTTTATTTTGTATTCCAGTATAAGCAGGCGATTTATTGAGTACGATGTAAATAATTATTATCAGTCATTGATAAGCAACAGATTTAAATACAATTGATTTTTGTATACCTACTGCGAAAAATTAATGTGTTCATGTGTATTTCTCTTACAACACTGCTGACATGGTTAGTATTTTTAACATGTTATATGTCAAATAATCCCAAGATTTTGTTGATTAATAAATAGTAAGCTAATTAACTTTGTACTGAAGAATCATGTAAAAGCAGAGGCTTGTTTTGCAGACATTTGGCTATTTTACTTCAGAATTTATTGATTTTGGCAATGAATACCCATTCAACAAATGTGGTCTGTGTGTAAAATTGTTCTCGGCTGTTAAATATGCTCACTTTTGTGTATATGACCGCTCAAGTTTTTGAGTGTAACAATGTGTAAGTACATATATCCTGACGATGTGTATTTAAAGAGCGCTAGTAAATGTATTTTTGCAAGTGTTAATATATACAAATATTTTTATGCAGAACTGTGCTTATATAATATAATTGGCCGCGGCCGATTTTTCGATAATCGAAGAGAATGCGATTGCACGACGTCAACGACAACGAATGGCGTATTGAGTCAAAATTAAAAGGTTATATCAGAAAATGCAAATACTGAATATTAACAGAAGTTTGTAGTTAAATTGATTAAATATATAGGATCTATAGCCTATGCATCTTTGAGTTTGAGAAGAAGAATCACTGAACAAAATTGAACAGATCGGAAACTTTTACTTTACCTCAATTTCAATCCATTGCTTCCAACAATAAAAATCCAACAATACTGTAAGCACTTGATGTTTAATAATCATGATATTTATTGCATGTGAACCATTCTGACCAGAAACACGATTTACGAAAACGCAATGACTGGTCAGAACATTTGATTTTATTCCGATTCAAAGACTCAAAATATACTGTATTTTTTATCCAACTGACACATTTATCATTCAGAATTCGTTGATGCACGATTTATTGAACTTATTGTAATGTATTTTACTAAAAATAAAAGCAAACACGACATAAGAATCGTTGTCACAACAAAACTGCGAGTTCAGCGAAAACTGGTTTGTTTCGTCACTTTTTTTCTGTTCATAAATTATGTCATTCGTTAGTATTGCATCACGTATTGCGTAATTAGTTGAATGTAAAATAAAAGTACGGAATGTTTGTTTGGTGTTTTCATTAACATTTTGTGTAATAAAGAAAATAACATAGATTCTTTTCTTGTGACAGGATAATATGTATTATAAACGATAATATACGGCAGATCTGGGCCGGGGGTCCATAATCGGCCCTAGCCATATAACGGCCCTCGGGCCGTTATATCAGCAGCGGGCCGATTATAGACACCCGGCCCAGCTCTGCCGTATATTATTGTCTAAATAATGATGTATAATATTCTTTGCACAGTAATGCATTACAAGAATTCACTTGTAATTATACTGTGTTATTTATGGCAGACAGTCTTATCAAATATGTTTACGATGTGTTGCTGTATTTTTTTGTTCATCTTTATAATTAATAATGCGCTTCATGTATTGTAATCTTTTCTACCTGCATAAATGATATTTTTGATGGCCACAATGAATCATGCGAGGACACTGGAGGATGTTAAAACTACATTAGATCTTTTTTTCAATACATGAAAATGTTGTTGCATGAATTGTATAATGTCATACTTTGGAAGAGTAGGGATAAAATGAAGCGCGTCGTGGGAAAACCGGACTTAATGCATGTGCGTAAAGTGTTGTCCCGGATTAGCCTGTGCAGTCCGCACAGGCTAATCCAGGACGGCACTTTCCGCTTTAATGGTATTTTCTGTTTCAAGAAAGTCTCTTCTAAACATAAATCCACTGTAGGCGGAAAGTGTCGTCCCGGATTAGCCTGTGCGGACTGTACAGGCTAATCCGGGACGACACTTTACGCACATGCATTAAGTCCAGTTTTCCCACGACGCGCCTCAAATATGTTTTAAAATATACTGATCATTAAACATGTAAAGTCGATTTAAATTTAGTTTTTAAAAGAGGGGGTAATCAATTTACTGAAAATAGGGGAATCTTGATTTTTTATGTAAACACGCTACAATCGTCAATACATGTATTTAAATAGTCTCATTCATCTGTATCAATTCGTCCATGTTTATAACGATTCTCACTTGCATTTAAATGGACTAAGAAAAACACTTATTTTGTTTTTGGTAATGAGTCCATTGTTAAAAATGTACATGACAAGTTTCGAGTCTCATTTGACATGTACTCAAAAGTCTATGCCTGTATTTCATAATTGCAGCTTATGAGAAAGCAGATATTCACTGGAAGTTGGCAACATTACATGCTAGTGACATTTTTATTGTCACTCGAAGGTTTCGATTACAGACTGCACAATTTTTAGTTTTCATTTATAAAACTGAGAGCATGTAATTCAAGTAGTCAAGTAATTATTGTCTCTCAAGTTTAAAAACAAACTACAGTTTTATGTTTTTTATGAAACATATAATTAATAAATAATGTTTATTTAATTTTCGTTTTTTTTATTTACAAGAACATAATGAATCTTTATGCGTGTATTCACACAGTATAAGATAACCAATTTTGAATTTTTTCTGTATTTCCGTATAAGAAAATGACGTTGACTGTGATTTAATTGATCACAAGTCTGTTAACTAAGTGTATTCACATAGTATAAGATAACCAATTTTGAATTTTTTTTCTGTATTTCCTTATAAGAAAATGATGTTGGCTATGATTTAATTGATAACAAGTCTGTTTACTAAGTCTTGTATGTTAACTATTTTTATACAGCCATTGATTTTTGCATGGAATGTTTCTGTGTTTAAGTCATTACTACTTTGTATGCTTATTTTGTATAGCTATATGTATGACTCATCTTCCGTATAACAATGTGTACTCCCTCTTATTTGTTAATATTGGTTTTATGTACAATAAATTATGAACAATGAATAAATTGTAAATAAATAATTTTATCTAATTATATATGTTGTTTGAATTAATATTTGCGACATGCTAGACCACCTAATTACTGGATACCTGATGTTTAATAAATATGGTAATTTAACTTTCTCATATGGACAGAAATTCACAATATAAGATCATGAAGTTTTAAGAAATTCTAATACTACTACTTCTACCAAAGATCTATCAATAAACATGTTTGTTAATAGATCTCTGCTTCTACTAGATCTGTTACTACTATTCATAACAATAGAAGACAAGAAGAAAGCTGTGTTATATTAACATAACGTTTACAATTTTTAAGGTCATTCTGAATTGCAGTCTGAATCTACAACATGTGCAGTCAAACTCCTTATGCAGCCAACACATATAAATAAATAAGTAATTGTGCATACAGCAATATACCAATTTGGCCGGTACCGGTACCATTCCGAAAGTGGTGAGGAAAAACGCTGATTTACAAGACTATGATATAAATGATATTACTTATACCACAAATGCCCAATCCTGGTATATGTTGCCCTGCTGTAGCACAAACTACACGTAGAAGTCGGTTGCTTGCAAAGATGTTCATACTATGCCCTGCTGTAGCACAAACTACACGTAGAAGTCGGTTGCTTGCAAAGATGTTCATACTATGCCCTGCTGTAGCACAAACTACACGTAGAAGTCGGTTGCTTGCAAAGATGTTCATGCTATGCCCTGCTGTAGCACAAACTACACGTAGAAGTCGGTTGGTTGCAAAGATGTTCATGCTATGCCCTGCTGTAGCACAAACTACACGTAGAAGTCGGTTGCTTGCAAAGATGTTCATGCTATGCCCTGCTGTAGCACAAACTACACGTAGAAGTCGGTTGCTTGCAAAGATGTTCATGCTATGCCCTGCTGTAGCACAAACTACACGTAGAAATCGGTTGCTTGCAAAGATGTTCATGCTATGCCCTGCTGTAGCACAAATTACACGTAGAAGTCGGTTGCTTGCAAAGATGTTCATGCTATGCCCTGCTGTAGCACAAACTACACGTAGAAGTCGGTTGCTTGCAAAGATGTTCATGCTATGCCCTGCTGTAGCACAAACTACACGTAGAAGTCGGTTGGTTGCAAAGATGTTCATGCTATGCCCTGCTGTAGCACAAACTACACGTAGAAGTCGGTTGGTTGCAAAGATGTTCATGCCATGCCCTGCTGTAGCACAAACTACACGTAGAAGTCGGTTACTTGCAAAGATGTTCATGCCATGCCCTGCTGTAGCACAAACTACACGTAGAAGTCGGTTGCTTGCAAAGATGTTCATGCCATGCCCTGCTGTAGCACAAACTACACGTAGAAGTCGGTTGCTTGCAAAGATGTTCATGCCATGCCCTGCTGTAGCACAAACTACACGTAGAAGTCGGTTGCTTGCAAAGATGTTCATGCTATGTCATTCCCTATTGGCTACAGTCATTATTTAAGATGACTTGATTGACCTCACATAATAAGAGGGACTGTGAAAAGAATTTCGTGCTCAGATAAGATCAAAATGGAAATCAGAGGAACAAAAAGAGTACTAACCAGTGCTGTCACCATCCATTGACATATTCCCTCGATACGCTTTCAGTAGGCGACATATTGACACGAATCTTTGTAAATAAAAGTGAAAAAAAATGTAGATGTCTAAACTTTATTACTTCAGTCAAAATGGCTGCTCTAGAAAAACTTGAATCAAAATTTCTAAAGTTAAAAAAAGGGCATAAATCTGTCAAATTACAAAACAATGTTATGGAAGTTGCTTTCCCTGGTGGAGACATTGATAGTAAAGAAGTATTTTAAGTTTCAAGTCAATACCTTTGACAGTATTCAAGATATTGGACTTTATAAACAACTTCAACCTTGGCTGGACAGACTAAAGCACGGACGGATGAATGGTTTGATTTTAATATGCCCTCTTTCGGGGGCATAAAAACAGCATTGAAAGTTGTTCAGTAATGACTACTCACTTGGGAAGGTCAACAAAACCTGGAAATCACAGCTGTTGTACACATAGGCAGTATTTTATTCTGACTAGGTGTCCTATACAAATCTGGTTAACACATCTTTTTTCATGGTTCATACAAATCCTTGAAAGTGCTTGAATTTCAGGTTTCTCCTTGAAAAGTGCTTATAAGTGACTGAGAGTGCTGAAAAATGCTTTTTTGCTCCTGAAAAACTTAAAAGTGCTTCAAAAATGCTTATTTTGGCTTGAAAAGTACTTATAAATGTTAAAATATTTTGAAGAGAAATAAATTGATGAAAAAAATGTGACCCCAAAATAGTGATTTTATACTTGTTTCATGTTATTTCATGGTATTTTAGCCCAACTCAAATCTCTAGATTGTCATTATAAAAGAAGATACCAATCGAACCAGTTTTTTTAAGGCCAGACCCTGCAAGGGAGGTAAAGCATTTGAAACATGAGCAAAAACTATAGTCCAAACTTTCGACCATGTACGAGTTAATATGGCAAATTAATACAGTGCTTGAATTCGGATATTTTTTCCACTTTAAAAGTGCTTAAAAATGTTTGAAGTTTGTAACCGTAAAGTTTGTATTAGCCCCGTTCTAGATGGTCTAGGAATACATTCTCACGAGTTGTTAAACTACTGGTAGGCTAACCCAACCCAGGTTATTCTCACAGGTTCTGTGAATAAATAGTAGTTTAGTTGTTGAACCATATTATATACTACCCCAGACTCGACAGTTGGATGATAGCAGCGGGGAATCGCACTGTGCACGGATTTTGTTCCCAATGATTTTCTCGCATATTTTGGCATAAACCACACACATCTCGAATACAACAAAAATACCTCTAAATAAAATTATACTTACGACATGTTCGTGCTTTTAACAATGCTGTAGACGATATAAATCGGTGGATATTTCGTGTGTTAACGTTTGCAACAAGCAAAGACTTATTTAAATAAGCATATTCTTTCATTTATATAATGACAACAAAATATTTTTGCCCACAACAAACACGAAGTAAAATACGACGGTTTCGACCTAGACTTGATACTAAATGTACTTTGACAAGCGTTTATGGACATCGATGAATCTGCTAGAAATTTGAATGAGCGTCTGGTGAATGCCAATTACAGCAATTTGCAGACGACGAACAATTTCTTTTTAATAATTTATAATAAAAAGTTATTAAGTTCATTAACTGAACAGTAAATATATTGCCGAGAAAATCAACGAATATCCTGCATTTAATGGTAATGCCATAACAGTTACAAGCAACAAACATAATTCCAACAAAAACTTACCGTTACCAAATCATGAATGGTTATACAGAACTGCTCAATAGATTGGGCATTGAGGAATGAAAAAAAGAAGATGTTTTTCTGTTAGTGTTAGCCCCATGGCCATTCTACTCCTGTTATAAATACTCAATCCAAATTACTAACTTATTGAAAATCATAACACCACTTAGTATTCAAATGTATGTTAAATTAATGTTTTAAGTCTTGTTGGTGCTATTGACTTTTGTATGATGTACTGCTGTAAAACACTAGATGAGATTAAGAATGCCCTGGCTAGTAAAACCCCATGACATGTTGCAAAACTTGTTATCTCTGGTCAACAAGCATATTTTACTTTATATGTACCTGGATTTCTTGCCTGGTTTTACCTATAACATACGTCACTGTTATGTATGCTGTGGAACTGGCGGGTCACTAAGCCTGATATGATTAAGATGTGAAACATGTTGGTCAAGTGTCTGCTGGATTTTGGGGTGGTGTTATTTATATGAACAAAAACTGTTACAACTGCACATTGTCAAATAGACAAATTATCTCAAGAAACAGTCCAAACTGGTAACACTGAGTTAAATTAACAAAAACACTTTGGTTAGGTGATAGCTGCTTTATTTTTAAGCATGAAGATTGAAGAATAGTACAACGGTATAATACAACATCAAAACATGCACTATATTAGACACTGTAGCACCTTTAACGAAATGACATAGATCTACAATCTCAACTGGCTTTTAGATTCAAAAGTTACTTGGACATCTAGAACTGATGTCAGACCAGTATGTATCACACAGTTGAAGAAATAACACTTACAGGTTATATTAACAATATGCTTAATTGCAAATATTTTAATGTTGTGCCATAATTATATTTTGAATTGAGCTATGTACTAATTGACTAAAACTATGAATGATTATTAACTGTAGCTAATAAATTGGCTGCTCTATGACAAATATGAGAAATGACTTAATTGTGGATTGATAAAAACTTAAAATGCATCATATTCTATGGCAGTAAATTGGTTCGCACAAAAACAATCAGAAAACATGCAGTGAAAGCCTGTTAAAATAAACAACATTATTAAAGCAGCATTTAAACATTATATAGCTCTTCTGAAGGTAAGCTAATGTGGTTAGTCTTTTTCTGTAGCAACGTTCAAATATGCACTGTTTGTAAACATTAGAAATTTATATCTGATTTTTTTTTGGCAATATTTATATATTTGCAATTCATAAAGTGTACATTTGCTCTTCATAAGATTAGTACATACAGTTAAAATTGTATTGTACAAGTTATCAAGCAATACAAAAAGACATAAAAGTAAACAACACAATTTAAGAATAAATATATTATGAATATATTATGAATACCCATTTTTGAAAACAAAGAATCACAAAATTTAATATAAACACATCAATTTATATCAATATATATCATTTATATGATTTTTTTTTAATTTTAATAACTGATTTTAATCATTATTTAATTGTACAGTAGAAGTGACATGACGTGGCTATTGCATAACCTAGATCTACAATTTGATGTTTAAAGGAAAAAAATAAAATAACTTTGCAGTTCATAAAAGCTGTCATAAATCAGAATATCAAAACATGTCACATTGAAACTGTATTTAGACTTTGAAACAAAAATAGTAACATTTCCTATTCAAAAGGTACCTTACAATAGCCTAATACTTGTAACTAAATATTCACATGTGGAATGTATATGAACAAGTACTACACACAATAGCTTCACAAAAGGTAATGGAATGTATTTTAACATGATTAGTCTTTTAAATTGTAAAATGAGATTAAGAGAATATCAAATTATATTATAAATTATAATACACAGCAAATTAAAGCAATGTAAAGACATATCTATTCAGGAAGTCGGCAATTGGGGTCATATTCCAGAAAAAAATGAAGTACTATTTAATCCTTAATCTTAAATTTATCATTTTATTATGCTTAGTTTTAATCAAATATCAGTTAAATTATTAACAATTGTAAATATTTCTGTAACGGGATTTACAAATGTATAGCTAACTTTAAAACTATAAAACTTTGATATTTTTAACTTAAGTGAAAATAATTGGAGATAAAGCTACTTCTGGAATACAACCCGGTGTGTTAAGGTTTTCAAGCTGATTTGAGGCGCGTCGTTGGAAAACCGGACTTAATGCATGTGCAAAAAGTGTCGTCCCGGATTAGCCTGTGCAGTCCACACAGGCTAATCCGGGACGGCACTTTCCGCTTTTGTGGTATTTTCTGTTTCATGGAAGTCTCTTCTAAACATAAATACACTATCGGCGGAAAGTGCCGTCTCGGATTAGCTTGTGCGGACTGCACAGGCTAATCTGGGACAACACTTTACGCACATGCATTAAGACCAGTTTTCCCACAACACGCCACATATGTATTCCCAAATTATCTGCTGTATTAATGTTTGCATCCAGACAAATAACATCGTTTTGAAACAGTTACAAATATACGAAGCATTACATGTGTTCATCATACAATCTGAATATATCAAATTTGATCTGATGTCAAGATGACTATGTTATTAATATGAAATAAGACGATCTATATTTTATAAAGTATTACTGTTAGTACAAACAAAAGAAGTTAACAAAGCTTTCTATACATACAAATTGCATTAAATTAAATTATTATGAACGATATACATAATTATTCACGATATAAGTACTTAAGCCAGTAGCAGTAATGAAAACATTTACTTTAGACAGGACTAATTCCTTGTTCTTGTCATATTCCCTTATAACTGCATAATCCATGTATATAGTACCATTTATGTGTAGAGGGTCCCATAAACTTTTAATAAAATGGTTAAAAATATTGTCAATGCATGCAATGGACAGTTATATTGACGTGTGTGGACTATATTCAAGGTTGATGCCAATGCATGCAATGGATAGTTATATTGACGTGTGTGGACTACATTAAAGGTTGATGTCAATGCATGCAATGGATAGTTATATTGACGTGTGTGGACTATATTAAAGGTTGATGTCAATGCATGCAATGGACAGTTATATTGACGTGTGTGGACTATATTAAAGGTTGATGTCAATGCATGCAATGGACAGTTATACTGACGTGTGTGGACTATATTAAAGGTTGATGTCAATGCATGCAATGGACAGTTATATTGACGTGTGTGGACTATATTAAAGGTTGATGTCAATGCATGCAATGGACAGTTATATTGACGTGTGTGGACTATATTAAAGGTTGATGTCAATGCATGCAATGGATAGTTATATTGACGTGTGTGGACTACATTAAAGGTTGATGTCAATGCATGCAATGGATAGTTATATTGACGTGTGTGGACTACATAAAAGGTTGATGTCAATGCATGCAATGGATAGTTATATTGACGTGTGTGGACTATATTAAAGGTTGATGTCAATGCATGCAATGGATAGTTATATTGATGTGTGTGGACTACATTAAAGGTTGATGTCAATGCATGCAATGGATAGTTATATTGACGTGTGTGGACTACATTAAAGGTTGATGTCAATGCATGCAATGGATAGTTATATTGACGTGTGTGGACTACATTAAAGGTTGATGTCAATGCATGCAATGGACAGTTATATTGACGTGTGTGGACTACATTAAAGGTTGATGTCAATGCATGCAATGGATAGTTATATTGATGTGTGTGGACTATATTAAAGGTTGATGTCAATGCATGCAATGGACAGTTATATTGATGTGTGTGGACTATATTAAAGGTTGATGCAACATATTGAAAACAAGAGAAAATTGCGGAAACCGCATTAAAGCTGGATTTTTATTTTGCTGATGGTGAAATCTAAAATATCTTGCATGCATATGCTAAACAGCTTTTTTTCTTGACCAAGAACTGTTGAAATATGGCGGGAATATAAATCTTTAACCCAAATTCTATTTACAGCTCTAGGGGCCATTTGTGCAGTGGAGTGGAACCAATTTTGGCAGAGGACCACCAAATGAACATTTGTGTGAAATTATTTGAAAACTAGCCATAGGTTTAGAAGAAAATGGCGTTTAGACATATTTCTAAACTGGCGTTTAGATATATTTCCGTTTTTAGCTCTGGTGGCCATCTTGTGCAGTGAGACGGAACCATTTGAATAAGTTTGGTAGAGCACCACTCAACGAACGTTGGTGTGAAATTATTTGAAAATCTAGCCATAGGCTTAGAAGAAATGAGCGTTTAGACATATTTCTATTTCTATTTTTAGCTCTGGGGCCATCTTGTTCAGTGAAGCGGAACCATTTTCACAGGTTTGGTAGAGGACCATCCAAGGAACATTTGTGTTAAGTTTCATCAAGATTGATCAAGAACTTTAGAAAATATGACAGGATTTCTAAACTTTAACGCAAATTGTTAATGACATCGCAACGCCCGTACCCCCCACACGGCCAACTGACTGGTTTTCGCTGATCTATAAGCCGAGATTTTTCATTGAAAAATCGGGCTAAAAATCAATAATCGCAGATCTTTATAGAGAGTCTGTCAATGATATGACAATGTAATTGTATACAGTATATCAATAATATGGTGCAACATTTTATTTCTGTGATAATAACGCTTCAAATGGGGCTATAAACTGATGTGTTATAATCAGCAGAAGTTGTTTTAAACTACCCCTACATCATGACAAGAAGTTTTGAAAGATCTGGAATTTTTTATACTATAATATTTCCTTATCTCATTTAATATTATAGTATTTCCTTATTTCAAATAATATTATAGTATTTCCTTATTTCAACTGCTGATTTAATAACAACAACATGATAAATCCTTGCCAGGCGAGCGTTCAAACACAAATGAAACAAAATAATGTGTAAAATATTTGTACAGTTTGTGGCACAATATGAATGTCAATTTCTATGGATTAAAAGATGACCATAAAATTAAAAAGAACAGATACATGCGCTGCATTTGTAGGATTGATATTTGACAAGCACTGGCAAACCTTGCAATCAGCTAGAAAATGCTAAATAGTAAAACTGAAACACTTGCAAATATAAATTTATCTAATATTATTATGTCAATTACTATGTAATTTAATGTATTCAAAGGCACCAGCTATAACTACAATAAATCAAAATGTAATCTTTACAAACAAACAATGACTTCTATAAGATGCTAGTATTAACAATATTTTTGTATGAAATGCAAAATATTTTACGTAATGTGGGTTTTGTTTGATTAATACTTACTGTTGTAGTAATTTAAAACTCGAACACTCTGCTCTGTTGATGCAATATTTGTTCAGTTCAAACAATTCAAAACAGGCAACAATGTCAGATTCTGCATAGATCCATTTCAATTATTGTTTGCCTAAACACATACTTCGTGTGGATGGCACTGTGTTGTCGCAATAAAAGGATCACAATTTCAGGTACACAAGTTTAATGCAGAAATGCGCTTTTCAAAAAGCATTAGATTTCGAGGTAGGTACTACAGATTTCTGTTCAATTGTTGAAAAGATTTACTTCAAAAAAAAAGTAATCATACAAATACAGGAAATAATAATAATAAAATAATAATAAATATACAGAAAATATATGGTTCTAATTAAATAAGTTAAATCTCAACATACAGTGAAATGCAAAACAAACAAAACTTTACTTTCTAGCAGTTTGAGCATAACATATTAACGATATTTTAAAATTATTAAATATTACAACTATTTTGTTATATCTTTTATATACAAGATTAAATTTAACTATCAGTTATCAGTACATTACACTATAAGTATAACAGTATTACTATTTATAACAACAAAACAACAAATATATACTTGCATACTAAATTTGCTGGTCTTACAGTTTCATGACTAACATTTGAATGCAGAGTGCACAAATCACATGTTAAAAACTTTAAACATGAATAATAATGACCACTTAGATATCAAGTCAAGGTTTATGACCATTTTAAATAATACATTTTGGAAAAAAAACAAAGACAAATACGTATCAATCCTTTCGTCTAATGATAGAAGGTAAATATCAAAGGAAGATCAAATGTAGATTCCAAAATGGTGTAACGTGTTGACCTGTTCATATATTTATAAATTTTGTATAAAATTAATATACAACATTAATTCAAAGCTTTCAAAATTTCAAAAATGTTCAGATCAATGTTTGTGAAATGTGATATTCAAAATGATGTATTGTACACCAAGAATTTCCAATAGAGTGGAAACAATAATTTATAATTTATAAAAAAAGCACAGTACATGAGCAAAAAACAACAACAACAATATAATAAATTATATAACTGGTGATGCTAACTGATAATATCACTGATGAAAGATTATCAACAAATGACCTTTTTTATACATATATTTGAAATACTTGTAGTATTATTTAATATTATCACTTATTTTAACATGTTAACAATATAAACAAAAACAAGAAACTATACTGCTAGCAAAGAAAGATAAAAAGTTTAAACACATTGCACAATGATTTTTTGTTTTCCAAAAGATTTTGTTTAAATTTTTTTTATTGCAGTTCTTCATCCTCGTCACAAAACCTGTAGAAGTACGGCATGTCATGGAAGTCGTGTTCAGAGGTCACATGACATATGACCCTGCCACGCAGCAATGTCCTGCCGTAACTGATGGCCTCCCCACGGCCATGACACAGTCCGACCTCTATCAGCCATTTACAGAATGCGCTGCCGCAGAACACAGCGCTGTATGTGCGGAACCGGTATCTAAATTAAATGAAAAACGGTCATTAAAATGAGCAACATTCTGAAGACCATGGCCAGCAAATGTATACATTGAATTTATAGCCTTGTTGATATATTCAGGATACTTATGGTCAAAGGAGAATTTTTAAAATAAAAATCTAAAATATTTTCATTCAAATTTTCTCAGGATTTTTAGTCAAATTTCAATTTTACGAGATAGATCTCCTACATTATTTTTTCATCCATACGTGGGGGCATACAGTATCTTACTTCATAATGAAGTTCATATTGGGGATGATGCTTTTCTCACAATTGGTTTGGTGGTATTTCAGATAGTTGATATGCTTATGCCAGAGGAAAGTTCAGAAGAAAAAAAATCTACACTTTCATTCATATGTGAGCTTAAATACACATGTAGTATGTGTTATTTCATATTGCGGATGATGCTTTTCTCACAGGTGGTTCGATGGTACTTCAGATTGTTCATAGGGTTAAGATCAAGTAAAAAAGGAAACAAAAAGCGAAAAAAATCTACATTTTTATTCACATATAATGATGTGGGCTACGGAGAATATTACTTCAAGCTCATACAGTAGCTTACTTCATATTGCGGACGATGCTTTTCTCACAGTTTGCTCGATGGTATTTCAGGAACTGCTCACACAGATGGAGGTCCTCGGGGGAGATTTCAGTCTTGGCTGGGAGATGGACAACCTCAACACCGTACAGACACTTGCGCAGTCTGCAACAGTGAACAAACATGTAAACCTGTTACACGTAACCTCATCGCAGTCAGTTTTGTTGAGGTAAGTGGTCCTCTGATTAAAATGAGCTCCTAAAATATGCCACGCTATGCATGAGAAAAAGCATGCAGATTTAGAATGTTATGCATTTTGAAAAGTATGCTTTCATTTGTCATAATATTTTAAAGAACTTGCCGGACTTTCTGCATACAATGCCCTTTACAACTTTCAAAATATAAGTACTGAATGTGCATGACGAATATACAAAAAGCATTACTGCAGCTGGGAAAAAAGTACTTTTATTCCATACATGCGTTACATCTTTCAAAATGGAAGCACCGTTCAAACATGCATGCAGCTAGTGGAAAATGTTCTCACTTTGTATTAATGATCTGCCTTCTATAAGCTCGTATTTTGTCCATGAAATTTTACATTACATTAAGAAGTAATGACAACCGGGTAATTGATTCAATATCTATATAAATTGTAATGTATCAAAACTGCATATAAATTCAGCATAAGAGTAAATTAATATTGCCTGCAATCCAAATTTGTAATGCATATTTATGAAAGGCACAATACAAATGACTTTATTGTACAAATAGTCAAATTCTAGTAAGGTGAATTCATTTATATGTCCTAATACGAACCGCAAGATTTAATTAATCGTTTGTGCAATTCCAATCCAGGGGTCAGTTGCTAAAAACGTAAACGGCTAATTAAGCTAACAACCCTTACATTTTGCATGGAGTTATTTGTGTAAATTAAACATTACAATTGTAAACTGAAAGTTTATGCTACATAAATTGTTATGCTAAATAATTAGAAAAAGGTTTGATAGGCAAGTTACTTTTAGTATATCTATTTAAATCTTAAGTTAAAAGGCTGTTAGCTTAATTGGCCTTTAATGTTTTGAGCAACTGGGCCCAGATCAGGTAATACATATTTATGACAGCAACAACATTACCACGGTAACACTGACACCACTGACAACACATAAAACCATTACCTCTGGAGAGACTTAAACACCAGTCTACATTTCGTGCTGGATGCAGGCAAAATAGGGAATAAAAAATTCAATAATATTCACCAACATTCAACATACATTTAAAAGACATTTACCATGTTGACAGAACAAGTGACATGGTATCAGGCAATGAAGTCTCAGCTGTTGTTGCAATCAATTTCATAGGGCAGTACCCGATACTCATGGTTAAGACTTTGTTATTGTTACAGACCACAAGGCTCAAAAAGACTATTAAGTTCTCCATTTAAAATTCATGCTTAACTCCAGTTTTAAATTTAATTGGTCAATATAAATTTCAGACTAGGGCCCACGTTCACTAACCCATTCTTAGAATTAAGATGTAAGAATAAAGAAGATTCTTTAAACCTATTTTTTCTAACAATGCTATTCATTTGAATTTTACTGGATATTCTTCATCGCTAATTCTAGCATTCTTTATTTTATAATGATTTATTCATGAAAAAAGCAACGTTGGTACCTTGCATATCTGCGAACGCATATGTACTTTTTCTTCAGTCTAAGTCTATTCGTTAATTTTTTTAAGTTAAAAATTAGGTTGGTGAATATGGCTTTGGGTTTAATTTTGAGAACTTGTAAATGTAAATAAACTGTCAATGTATACATATCTACCAGTAAATCACAATACCTTTTAACTCTTGTTAATTTATTTTGTAATTCTATTATGAGTTTAAATAGTAGTGTCCCTTGAAGTGGTGGTGCAATGTTCTTGAACATAATCATTAAGTTACTTTGAAAAGGCTTAATTATATATTACAATGATAAAGGACTAAAAGCCATACCCAATATTAAAAACAACATTTCTTCAAATCTTTAAGTCCTAAATCTTTTGAAATAAAACACTACAACATCAATTTTTGAATACATGAACGAAGTACTAGGATAAATTTTTAACATATACAAAATAATGTAGTGTAAAGGATTGAAAGGCTAAAATGCCATACAATCTTATATTATTAAACTTAAATTATAACTTACTTGTTGCTTTTTTTATACTACTGCATTGACTTATTTTCATACTTTAACACAATTACTGATGTTGTCTTCAGAATCATGATATGCATTTTATAACTAAAAATCATGTACTATTACCTTCCTTTATTGATAAAATATATTAATTAACTGTATTTATCATTGACCTACATGTAATTGTTTAAAGTACAAATCCAAGCTAGCTTCTCTTATCAATTCTGGAATTCCAATAAATTTCCTGAAAAAATATAGCCATAAGACCTCAAATTTGAACTTTCCCCAAGGTAATAAGGAACCCAGACCTTTGTGTTTACCTTTTAACTATAATACTCAGCCACTGACTACATCTACATACAGAAAACACAAACTAAATATCATAAATTCATGTTGTTCAGTTTTACTTATACAGCAGAACGCTGCTATTTTTATTCGGAAAACAAACAAAAATCCCAAATGACCTCTCATTTCAAGTCAAGGTTATATTGACTTGTTTACTTTTGCATATGAAATTTACAAATTATAATAAAATATTAGATACACATAATAAGTTTTAAATTGCACCTATACTTTCATATATATATTTTTTAATTATATAAAACACAATTATGTTTTTCATGATTTAGGAACATTTTAAAGTTATGTGTCCATTAAACTATTTTGATGTGCATGTGTTTCACTATCAGTGTTGCTCAATTTTTCATAATATGAAGCGCGTCGTGGGAAAACTGGACATAATGCATCTGCGTAAAGTGTCGTACCGGATTAGCCTGTGCAGTCCGCACAGGCTAATCCAGGACATCACTTTCCGCCTACAGTGGATTTATGTTAGGAGACTTCATTGAAACAGAAAATACCATAAAAGCGTAAAGTGCCATCCTGGATTAGCCTGTGCGGACTGCACAGGCTAATCCCAGATGACACTTTACGCACATGCATTAAGACCGGTTTTTCAACGTCACGCCTCATATTGATTTCATGAACAATTAACCCTTTGTAAACCAACTACCAGTAACTACTTCAATGGAGATGGTTAACTAATTCTACAAACAAACCCAATAATTAGCAATACATGTACATGTTTTGTGGAATAATGATGAGGCGCGTCATGGGAAAACCGGTCTTAATCCATGTGCGTAAAGTGTAGTCCCGGATTAGCCTGTGCAGTCCGCACAGGCTAAACCAGGACGGCACTTTCCGCCTACAGTGGATTTATGTTTAGAAGAGACTTCCTTGAAACATAAAATACCATAAAAGCGGAAAGTGCCATCCCGGATTAGCCTGTGCGGACTGCACAGGCTAATACGGGACGACACTTAACGCACATGCATTAAGTCCGGTTTTCCCACGACGTGCCTCATATACAGAAACACTTACTTCCTCAAGCACGGCAGTATCATAAGCTTGGTGTCGAAGCCAAACACAGCAAAGAATATCAGGCTCTAAAAACCAAAGGAAGTATACTTTTTCATGTACAATTTATACACTCCAGTGACAGTCACACAATAACCCATATACAGTGAAACCTGTCCAAACCGAACTCTGTGAAAACCGAATCCCTGTCAAAACCGAACGGCTGTTTCGGTCCCGATTTTTTTCCTTCTTATTTTATATACCAAAAAACCTGAATAAACCGAACCCTGTTCAAACAGAATACCAAACGATTTTATCACAAATTTGATTTCATTCTACCTTAAAAAACCTGAATAAACCAAACGGTGTATCCTCCAGGTGTCACTTCGCGATACCGCAGAGGCGTGAACCCGATAAATGGTGACACAATTACACACAAAAGGCATAATCGCCATGGTGATAACGGGACAGTGGCGCAATTAGTGATCAGCCAGTCAGTGCATACAACAATAACCAACTTGTGAAAAGCAGATCAGTCGGTCGTGTTTTATGTTGAAATTTACGTACAGTGTAATATGTTATATGTTTCAGAACAGTGTAATTAATGTATACATAATTTTAGTATATTCTGGTAATAATTCGATTAAAGTGATCTTTATAAGCCCAAGGCTAGTGATACAATTGAGCTAAAATAAATATGTTTAAAAACTAATCGAAACAGTTAACAATTGATAATTTATTTAAACAGATGTAAATAAGTTGTGCGTTGAATACAGGATTTTCTTTGATTGATAATTGGAATGTTGTTTTATGTGCAAATATACATTTTACTTGCAAATAATGAAAACAATAAACAATAATAAAAGTGTAAGCATTAACCTGTTGTTTTCTAATTAACATATAAAATAGATAATACATTTTTGAAGGAAATGGCATTTAATAAAAAACCTGGGTAAACCGAACACCTCTGAAAACTGAACGATCGGCCCCGTCCCGACACTGTTCCGTTAAGACAGGTTCTACTGTAGTAGTTTAAAAAAGGAAGGGTTATAATAGCAATGCAACCATTTCTTTATATGTTTACATGTAAGTATTGATTTTTATGTTACTTTTAAGAGTAATACCACGTCTAAGAACTGTTGCATTAACTGAGCCAGTCGATCAGGGGTGTGAGAATCACCAGGTACCTTCTGAAATTAGCCCATAAACAGAAGAATGTTCACCACTCTACTTACTACCCGCTACATAAGAAGAATGTTCACCACTCTACTTACTACCCGCTACATAAGAAGACTGTTCACCACTCTACTTACTACCGGCTACATAAGAAGAATGTTCACCACTCTACTTACTACCCGCTACAATAGAAGAATGTTCACCACTCTACTTACTACCCGCTACATAAGAAGAATGTTCACCACTCTACTTACTACCGGCTACATAAGAAGAATGTTCACCACTCTACTTACTACCCGCTACATAAGAAGAATGTTCACCACTCTACTTACTACCGGCTACATAAGAAGAATGTTCACCACTCTACTTACTACCGGCTACATAAGAAGAATGTTCACCACTCTACTTACTACCCGCTACAATAGAAGAATGTTCACCACTCTACTTACTACCGGCTACATAAGAAGAATGTTCACCACTCTACTTACTACCGGCTACATAAGAAGAATGTTCACCACTCTACTTACTACCGGCTACATAAGAAGAATGTTCACCACTCTACTTACTACCGGCTACATAAGAAGAATGTTCACCACTCTACTTACTACCGGCTACATAAGAAGAATGTTCACCACTCTACTTACTACCCGCTACAATAGAAGAATGTTCACCACTCTACTTACTACCGGCTACATAAGAAGAATGTTCACCACTCTACTTACTACCCGCTACATAAGAAGAATGTTCACCACTCTACTTACTACCGGCTACATAAGAAGAATGTTCACCACTCTACTTACTACCGGCTACATAAGAAGAATGTTCACCACTCTACTTACTACCCGCTACAATAGAAGAATGTTCACCACTCTACTTACTACCCGCTACAATAGAAGAATGTTCACCACTCTACTTACTACCGGCTACATAAGAAGAATGTTCACCACTCTACTTACTACCGGCTACATAAGAAGAATGTTCACCACTCTACTTACTACCGGCTATATAAGAAGAATGTTCACCACTCTACTTACTACCCGCTACATAAGAAGAATGTTCACCACTCTACTTACTACCAGCTACATAAGAAGAATGTTCACCACTCTACTTACTACCCGCTACAATAGAAGAATGTTCACCACTCTACTTACTACCCGCTACATAAGAAGAATGTTCACCACTCTACTTACTACCCGCTACATAAGAAGAATGTTCACCACTCTACTTACTACCCGCTACATAAGAAGAATGTTCACCACTCTACTTACTACCCGCTATATAAGAATAATGTTCACCACTCTACTTACTACCGGCTACATAAGAAGAATGTTCACCACTCTACTTACTACCCGCTACAATAGAAGAATGTTCACCACTCTACTTACTAAGCGCTACATAAGAAGAATGTTCACCACTCTCCTTACTACCAGCTACACAAGAAGAATGATCACCACTCTACTTACTACCCGCTACAATAGAAGAATGTTCACCACTCTACTTACTACCCGCTACATAAGAAGAATGTTCACCACTCTACTTACTACCAGCTACATAAGAAGAATGTTCACCACTATACTTACTACCCGCTACATAAGAAGAATGTTCACCACTCTACTTACTACCGGCTACATAAGAAGAATGTTCACCACTCTACTTACTACCGGCTACATAAGAAGAATGTTCACCACTCTACTTACTACCCGCTACATAAGAAGAATGTTCACCACTCTACTTACTACCGGCTACATAAGAAGAATGTTCACCACTCTACTTACTACCCCCTACATAAGAAGAATGTTCACCACTCTACTTACTACCCGCTACAATAGAAGAATGTTCACCACTCTACTTACTACCCGCTACATAAGAAGAATGTTCACCACTCTACTTACTACCCGCTACATAAGAAGAATGTTCACCACTCTACTTACTACCCGCTACATAAGAAGAATGTTCACCACTCTACTTACTACCCGCTACATAAGAAGAATGTTCACCACTCTACTTACTACCCGCTACAATAGAAGAATGTTCACCACTCTACTTACTACCCGCTACATAAGAAGAATGTTCACCACTCTACTTACTACCCGCTACAATAGAAGAATGTTCACCACTCTACTTACTACCCGCTACATAAGAAGAATGTTCACCACTCTACTTACTACCCGCTACATAAGAAGAATGTTCACCACTCTACTTACTACCCGCTACAATAGAAGAATGTTCACCACTCTACTTACTACCCGCTACATAAGAAGAATGTTCACCACTCTACTTACTACCCGCTACAATAGAAGAATGTTCACCACTCTACTTACTACCGGCTACATAAGAAGAATGTTCACCACTCTACTTACTACCCGCTACATTAGAAGAATGTTCACCACTCTACTTACTACCCGCTACATAAGAAGAATGTTCACCACTCTACTTACTACCGGCTACATACGAAGAATGTTCACCACTCTACTTACTACCCGCTACATAAGAAGAATGTTCACCACTCTACTTACTACCCGCTACATAAGAAGAATGTTCACCACTCTACTTACTACCGGCTACATAAGAAGAATGTTCACCACTCTACTTACTACCCGCTACAATAGAAGAATGTTCACCACTCTACTTACTACCCCCTACATTAGAAGAATGTTCACCACTCTACTTACTACCCGCTACATAAGAAGAATGTTCACCACTCTACTTACTACCCGCTACATAAGAAGAATGTTCACCACTCTACTTACTACCCGCTACAATAGAAGAATGTTCACCACTCTACTTACTACCCGCTACAATAGAAGAATGTTCACCACTCTACTTACTACCCGCTACAATAGAAGAATGTTCACCACTCTACTTACTACCCGCTACATAAGAAGAATGTTCACCACTCTACTTACTACCCGCTACATAAGAAGAATGTTCACCACTCTACTTACTACCCGCTACATTAGAAGAATGTTCACCACTCTACTTACTACCCGCTACATTAGAAGAATGTTCACCACTCTACTTACTACCCGCTACATAAGAAGAATGTTCACCACTCTACTTACTACCCGCTACAATAGAAGAATGTTCACCACTCTACTTACTACCCGCTACATAAGAAGAATGTTCACCACTCTACTTACTACTCGCTACATAAGAAGAATGTTCACCACTCTACTTACTACCCGCTACAATAGAAGAATGTTCACCACTCTACTAAATACCCGCTACATAAGAAGAATGTTCACCACTCTACTTACTACCGGCTACATAAGAAGAATGTTCACCACTCTACTTACTACCCGCTACAATAGAAGAATGTTCACCACTCTACTTACTACCCGCTACATAAGAAGAATGTTCACCACTCTACTTACTACCCGCTACATAAGAAGAATGTTCACCACTATACTTACTACCCGCTACAATAGAAGAATGTTCACCACTCTACTTACTACCCGCTACATAAGAAGAATGTTCACCACTCTCCTTACTACCAGCTACATAAGAAGAATGTTCACCACTATACTTACTACCCGCTACATAAGAAGAATGTTCACCACTCTACTTACTACCCGCTACATAAGAAGAATGTTCACCACTCTACTTACTACCCGCTACATAAGAAGAATGTTCACCACTCTACTTACTACCCGCTACATAAGAAGAATGTTCACCACTCTACTTACTACCCGCTACAATAGAAGAATGTTCACCACTCTACTTACTACCCGCTACATAAGAAGAATGTTCATCACTCTACTTACTACCCGCTACATAAGAAGAATGTTCACCACTCTACTTACTACCCGCTACATAAGAAGAATGTTCACCACTCTACTTACTACCCGCTACAATAGAAGAATGTTCACCACTCTACTTACTACCCGCTACAATAGAAGAATGTTCACCACTCTACTTACTACCCGCTACATAAGAAGAATGTTCACCACTCTACTTACTACCCGCTACATAAGAAGAATGTTCACCACTCTACTTACTACCCGCTACATAAGAAGAATGTTCACCACTATACTTACTACCCGCTACAATAGAAGAATGTTCACCACTCTACTTACTACCCGCTATATAAGAAGAATGTTCACCACTCTACTTACTACCCGCTACATAAGAAGAATGTTCACCACTCTACTTACTACCCGCTACAATAGAAGAATGTTCACCACTCTACTTACTACCCGCTACATAAGAAGAATGTTCACCACTCTACTTACTACCGGCTACATAAGAAGAATGTTCACCACTCTACTTACTACCCGCTACAATAGAAGAATGTTCACCACTCTACTTACTACCCGCTACATAAGAAGAATGTTCACCACTCTACTTACTACCGGCTATATAAGAAGAATGTTCACCACTCTACTTACTACCCGCTACAATAGAAGAATGTTCACCACTCTACTTACTACCCGCTACATAAGAAGAATGTTCACCACTCTACTTACTACCCGCTACAATAGAAGAATGTTCACCACTCTACTTACTACCCGCTACATAAGAAGAATGTTCACCACTCTACTTACTACCCGCTACATAAGAAGAATGTTCACCACTCTACTTACTACCCGCTACATAAGAAGAATGTTCACCACTCTACTTACTACCCGCTACATAAGAAGAATGTTCACCACTCTACTTACTACCCGCTACATAAGAAGAATGTTCACCACTCTACTTACTACCCGCTACATAAGAAGAATGTTCACCACTCTACTTACTACCCCCTACATTAGAAGAATGTTCACCACTCTACTTACTACCCGCTACATAAGAAGAATGTTCACCACTCTACTTACTACCCGCTAATAAGAAGAATGTTCACCACTCTACTTACTACCCGCTACATAAGAAGAACGTTCACCACTCTACTTACTACCGGCTACATAAGAAGAACGTTCACCACTCTACTTACTACCGGCTACATAAGAAGAATGTTCACCACTCTACTTACTACCCGCTACATTAGAAGAATGTTCACCACTCTACTTACTACCCGCTACATAAGAAGAATGTTCACCACTCTACTTACTACCCGCTACATAAGAAGAATGTTCACCACTCTACTTACTACCCGCTACATAAGATTGCAAATAAATGTGATCAAGTTTGTCTTTCTCCCCGCATACACCTTCCTTATTTTGAATTTAACCTGCAACTTTATGAATCCCTTGTTTAGTAATTGGAGTTTCTCCACACACAAAATAAACAAAGAGCAGTAACCACTATCAATTATTCAACAATTTAACAATTCAACAGGTGAGTGTGAATGATCTCCCTCAAAAAGACAGCAAGTACTGGTTCTTCCCAGGAAACAAACTCAAAAGTGTTTCAATGGGCCTCTGGTTTTTGACACAATCAAGCTTAAGTAAATATGTCTAAACTAACTCTACCTGTCCATAGTTGAAGAAGCCATCAAGGAACTCTATCTCCACATATATCCCAGACTTGGCATCGTTAAACAGTCTCCATGTGCACAGGAACAGGCCCTACAACATCAAGCACTCTACTTTCAAGCTGATTTATAGACGTGTTCCTGCAACCAGCTTTCCGAGCAATCAACAAAAACATAAAATTCAACTCTTTGTGAAAATTAGAAAAACCACTGAAGAGTAACAATGTAGAAAATGAACTAATGAATCACCTGTCCAAAGTTCAGAATCAAATAGAGCAGACTGTTTTATATACATAGTTTCAGTTAACAAAGCACATTTTTGAAACAAATGTGCTTATAAACTGCCATTTTTTTCAACAATTTGTTGTAAAAATAATTACCTGATTTTAAATCATAGAATTCCACAAGTTAAATAATTATCAAGCTAAAATTATCAATGCAAAATGATGGCAATTTCTTATATCTTACACTATGATTCATCTTAGTTTTGCGCTGGTCTGCTAGTATGAAAGAAATGAAAAGCTCTTTACAGGGTCCCCTAAAGAGGAGCGATTTAATAGTTACTTCAAATGAAGAAAGTACGTTACTTTCAATGGATTTATGAAAACTCCTCTATTTCCAAATGGATCAAGTAAATGTATGCATAATTAGCATCTAAAGTTTAGCATTCAGAAAGATGAAATCAGCCGTAAGGAGGAAGAATCACACCAGTCTCCACAAAAGTTTGTCAGACCTCAGTCATAGGCAGTAAAACTGTATAAGGTCCAGAAAGTCTATCAGACCTCAGTCATAGGCAGTAAAACTGTATAAGGTCCAGAAAGTCTGTCAGACCTCAGTCATAGGCAGTAAAACTGTATAAGGTCCAGAAAGTCTGTCAGACCTCAGTCATAGGCAGTAAAACTGTATAAGGTCCAGAAAGTCTGTCAGACCTCAGTCATAGGCAGTAAAACTGTATAAGGTCCAGAAAGTCTGTCAGACTTCAGTCATAGGCAGTAAAACTGTATAAGGTCCAGAAAGTCTGTCAGACCTCAGTCATAGGCAGCAAAACTGTATAAGGTCCAGAAAGTCTGTCAGACCTCAGTCATAGGCAGTAAAACTGTATAAGGTCCAGAAAGTCTATCAGACCTCAGTCATAGGCAGTAAAACTGTATAAGGTCCAGAAAGTCTGTCAGACCTCAGTCATAGGCAGTAAAACTGTATAAGGTCCAGAAAGTCTGTCAGACCTCAGTCATAGGCAGTAAAACTGTATAAGGTCCAGAAAGTCTGTCAGACCTCAGTCATACGCAGTAAAACTGTATAAGGTCCAGAAAGTCTGTCAGACCTCAGTCATAGGCAGTAAAACTGTATAAGGTCCAGAAAGTCTGTCAGACCTCAGTCATAGCCAGAAAAACTGTATAAGGTCCAGAAATTCTGTCAGACCTCAGTCATGACAAGTAAAACTGTATAAGGTCCAGAAAGTCTGTCAGACCTCAGTCATAGCCAGTAAAACTGTATAAGGTCCAGAAAGTCTGTCAGACCTCAGTCACAACCAGTAAAACTGTATAAGGTCCAGCAAGTCTATCAGACCTCAGTCATAGGCAGTAAAACTGTATAAGGTCCAGAAAGTCTATCAGACGTGAGTCATAGGCAGTAACACTGGATAAGGTCCACAAAAGTCTGTCAGACCTCAGTCACAACCAGTAAAACTGTATAAGGTCCAGAAAGTCTGTCAGACCTCAGTCTCAACAAGTAAAACTGTATAATGTCCAGAAAGTCTGTCAGACCTCAGTCATAGCCAGTAAAACTGTATAAGGTCCAGAAAGTCTGTCAGACCTCAGTCATAGCCAGTAAAACTGTATAAGGTCCAGAAAGTCTGTCAGACCTCAGTGATAGGCAGTAAAACTGTATAAGGTCCAGAAAGTCTGTCAGACCTCAGTCAAAGGCAGTAATACTGTATAACGTCCAGAAAGTCTGTCAGACCTCAGTCATAGGCAGTGAAACTGTATAAGGTCCAGAAAGTCTGTCAGACCTCAGTCATAGGCAGTAAAACTGCATAAGGTCCAGAAAGTCTGTCAGACCTCAGTCATAGCCAGTAAAACTGTATAAGGTCCAGAGAGTCTGTCAGAACTCAGCCATAGCCAGTAAAACTGTATAAGGTCCAGAGAGTCTGTCAGAACTCAGCCATAGCCAGTAAAACTGTATAAGGTCCAGAGAGTCTGTCAGACCTCAGTCATAGGCAGTAAAACTGTATAAGGTCCAGAGAGTCTGTCAGACCTCAGTCATAGCCAGCAAAACTGTATAAGGTCCAGAAAGTCTGTCAGACTTCAGTCATAAAAAACTGTATAAGGTCCAGAAAGTCTGTCAGACCTCAGTCATAGGCAGTAAAACCTCATAAGGTCCAGAAAGTCTGTCAGACCTCAGTCATAGCCATGTAAAACTGAATAAGGTCCAGAAAGTCTGTCAGACCTCAGTCATAGCCAGTAAAACTGTATAAGGTCCAGGAAAAATAAGCAGAACACCGGCCCTCGTGGCCAGTTATAAATGCTGGTCAGGTTTCTACTTATATTCTAAATATTTTAGAGTGGCCAGTAATTTGGAATTTTGGCCACTAATAAATAACAGTTTACCAGACATTGTAGTCAGTAATGGCTCTGTGACTTTCGCAGAGACTGTCACAGTGATGAGTCTTACCACAAACATGGAGATTTGCACAGCCAGAAGGGTGATGACAAACTTGTCTGTCTGGAACTCGTCCTCCTCTGACGACTTCATGACCTTGACCTTCATAACTTGGTCATCGGTGTCAGGAACCTGCAAATAGACCCACTGGCTTTATACATGTGGATACATCACCAGTTACAAAACTAACCAATGACTACTATACTGGCTACATCTGCAAATAAATCCTTTTGCATTTTACAGGTGGATACTATGTAGCCAAAATAGTAAATTGCTACTTCTGTGGCTACACCTGCAAAAAACATCATGAGGCTGAATACATATGGATACTGTGTTAACCAGTAGCCAAAGGCTATTAAAATACATGAAGTGACACTTGCAAAAACACCCACTGTCTTTATGTATATGAATACTCTGTTTGTCAGTTCCAAAGTAGCAAAATGGCTACACCTGCAAAAACATCCACTTGCTTTATACATCATGCATACTGTTAGCATCACCAGTATCGGGGCTTTTTTAACCTTATTCAACAGGTGCATTTAAGAGATGTCCTGGCCAAGTTTCTTGAAAATCCTGCATTTTTCACAAAAGTTGACTTTACACACCTGAATTTTGGCATTACTTTACCTTTTTTTTTTCACTGAAAACCTTTTGCAAAGGTCCCATCCCCAGCCTCAGAAAAAAAGAACAAAGTACCCAAAATAGCTGTGTTTGGGCTACCAGTAGCCAAACAAGAGGGCCATGATGGCCCTAGGTCGCTCAACTGAGTTTAAGGCATCATAATGGCTACTAACAAGAGGGCAAAATGGCACTAAACCCCTTACCCGAGTTTAAAAATCTGGGCCTTGCAGGTTCAGAAGTTTGTTCAGTCTATATAAACCATGTGACCCACAGGGCGTGGCCACTTTCTACCCCAGGGGCATAATTTGCACAATATTTGTAGTGGACCACTATTCAATGTTACATACCAAACATGAAACCACTGGGCCTTGCAGTTTCAGAGGAAAAGATTTTAAAGTCATTTTGTTATTTAAATGTATATAAACCATGTGACCCCCAGGGGCATCATTGGAACCATCTGTGTAGAAGACCACTCCACAATGTTTCTCGCAAAATATCAAACCTCTGGGCCTTACAGTTTCAACAAGGAAGATTTTTAAGGCCCACTTGCCATATGAGTCTGTATAAACCATGTGACCCCCAGGTCATGGCCACTTTTTACCCCAGGGGCATACTTTGAACAATCTTTGTAGAGGACTACTATACAATGTTACATATCAAATACGAAAACACTCCGGTTTCAGAGGAGATTAAAAGTCATTTTGCTATTTAAGTCTATATAAACAATGTGACCCCCAGGGCAGGGCCAGTTTTGACCCCTGGGACATCATTTGAACAGTCTTTGTAGAGGGCAACTATACCATTTTACATACCATATAGAAAACCTCTGGGCATAGCAGTTTCAGAGGAGAAGATTTTTAAAGTCATTTTGCTATTTAACTTTTAAGTCTATATAAACCATGTGACCCGCGGGGTGTGCCCAGTTTTGACCCCAGGGGCATCATTTGAACAATCTTAATCTTTGTAGAGGACCACCATACAATGTTACATACCAAATATGAAACCTCTGGGCCTTACGATTTCAGAGGAGAATATTTTTAAAGTCATTTGGCTAATTAAGTCTATATAAACCATGTGACCCCGGGGTAGCCCAGTTTGACCCCAGTGGCATCATTTGAACAATCTTTGTAGAGGACCACTATACAACGTTACATACCAAATATGAAACCTCTGGGCCTTGCAGTTTCAGGAGATTTTTGAAGTCATTTTGCTATTTAAGTCTATATAAACCATGTAACCCCCGGGGTGTGCACAGTTTTGACCCCAGGGGCATCATTTTAACAATCTTTGTAGAGGACCACTACCGTAATTACTCAGTCATAAGTCGAGATTTTAAGCCTCTTAAATTGTGGTTATAAAGTACATTCGACTCATAAGTTCAAAAAAAATCGTAGAATATTATATTGAAATTGCATTTTATTTCTTACCTGCATATTTGCTAATCCACACACTATAATCCATTCATAATTATCACAGTTTGCCCTTTAAATTAATTACCGACAATTAAGACAAAATGCATAACTATTTCATTATTAAATAAGATGCAAACTGTGAATGAAACTTTCCACCGGGACTCTATTTTAATTGACTTCCCCACTTTAAGCCCCAGCTAGACCATCAGCCACCAATAACAAATCAATAAACCTGCAGACGAAACCCATGATTTTTGTTTATAGCATATAGCTAATTAAACTGGCTGGAACCGGTTTTTGTGTACATCAAGATCTGTTAAAGAGGATTAGGCAGTGATTTCAGCTTCAAGGCATTTACTGCAGACTGTACCATATATACCTACTTATTAGGGCATACTCTGGCCAATTTTCAGATGGTGTTTTATGATCAGTCTAACTCGACTTATGGAATGGTTATTATTAGAAATAAGTTTCTGGAATAAATTTTAACGTCTTGACTTATGAGACGTTTACACTTATGACTGGGTATTTACGGTATACAATGTTAAATACCAAATATAAAACCTCTAGGCCTTGAGATTTCAGAGATTTTTAAAGTCATTTTGCTATTTAAGTCAATATAAACCATGTGACACCCGGGGTGTAGCCAGTTTTTACCCCAGGGGCATTATTTGAACAAAGTTTGTGGAGGAGCACTATACAATGTTACATACCAAATATAAAACCTCTGTGCCAAGCGGTTTTAGAGAAGAAGATTTTAAAAGTTTGTTTGCTATTTTAAGTCTATATAAACCATGTGACCCCTGGGGTGTGGCCAGTTTTGACCCATGATTTGAACAATCTTTGTAGAGGACTACAATACAATGTTTCATACCAAATGTAAAACCTCTGGGCCTTGCAGTTTCAAAGGAGAAGATTTTAAAAGTCATTTTGCTATTTAAGTCTGAATAAACCATGTGACCCCCGGGGTGTGGCCAGTTTTGACCCCAGGGGCACAATGTTAAATACCAAATATGAAACCTCTGGGCCTTGCGGTTTTAGAGAAGAAGATTTTTAAAGTTATTTTGCTATTTAAGTCTATATAAATCATGTGACCCCCCGGGGTGTGGCCAATTGTGACCCCAGGGGCACTATTTGAACAATATTTGTAGAGAACCACTATACAATGTTAAATACCAAATATGAAACCTCTGGGCCTTGTTTTAGAGAAGATATTTAAAGTTATTTTGCTATTTAAGTTTATATAAACCATGTGACCCCTGGGGTGTGGCCAATTTTGACCCCAGGGGCATCATTTGAACAATCTCTGTAGAGGATCACTACACAATGTTACATACCAAATATGAAACCTCTAGGTCTTGCGGTTTCAGATGAGATTCTTGAAGTCATTTTGTTATACAAGTCTATTTAAACAATGTGACCCCCGGGCGTGGCCAGTTTTGACCCCAGGGGCATTATTTGAACAATCTGTGTAGAGGACCACTATACAATGTTATATACCAAATATGAAACCTCTAGGCCTTGCTGTTTCAGATGAGATTTTTAAAATTATTTTGCTATACAAGTCTATATAACCATGTGACCCCGGGGCGTGGCCAGTTTTGACCCCAGGGCATTATTTGAACAATCTTTGTAGAGGACCACTATACAATGTTACATACCAAATATGAAACCTCTAGGCCTTGCTGTTTCTGAGGAGAAGATTTTTAAAGTTATTTTGCTATACAAGTCAATATAAACCATGTGACCCCTGAGGCGTGGCCAGTTTTGACCCAAGGGGCATTATTTGAACAATCTTTGTAGAGGACCACTAGAGGATGTCACATATCAAATATGAAAGCTCTGAGCCTTGCGGTTTCATAGGAGAAGATTTTTAAAGTTTTTACTTTTTAAATATATTTTTAGCTCTGGTGACCTACATATGTTGTGGACCGGAAAGATTTGAACAACTTTGAAAGAGGTCCACCCAAGGATCATTCCTGTGAAGTTTGGTGAAAATCTGCCAAGCGGTTTAGGAGATGTTGTTTAAATGAAAGTTGACTTCGAATGCACGCACACACTCACGACGGACAACGGGCAATCACAAAAGCTCACCATGAGCACTTTGTGCTCAGGTGAGCTAAAAAGCAACAGGCTAGTATAATTTATAACTGGCTACAACATTTTAGAAAATATTTGAAAATGAAGCAAATTTTCACACTTTCTGAAAAAATTATTTTGTAATATCCAGGAAAAGGTTAACAGGTTATCTTTGCAAATTCAAAATGTAAGGCTACTAATTCTGATTTCTTAGCACCAATCTAGAAAATAGCCAATAGCTACATAATTGGCTACACCTTGGTCCTTTTACTATATTAGCATTACCAATGGTCAAAATACTAGTGGCTAGTAACATTCCTCAAATTATTTGAACAATAGGGCCAAAAGGCCCTAGGTCGCTCACCTGAGAGGCTAAGGAACTAAACTGTTCTGAGCAAGTTTTGCGATGATTGGCCTATAAATGTGGCCTCAATAATGTTTTAAAGCTTTCTGTTCAATTTTGCCATGGTGACCTAGTTTTTATACCCCACATGACCCAGTTTCGAACTTGTCCCAAGATATTATTGAAACAAATGTTCTAAGCAATTGTCAAGAAGATTAGGCAAAACTAGAGTTTTTGACCCCACATGACCCTGATTCAAACTCGGCTGAGATATCATTGCGACAAATGTTCTGACCAAGTTTCATGAAGATTGGGCAAAAAATGTGACTTCTAGAGTGTTAAAAAGCTTTTTCTTCAAAATGAGCCGGATTCAAACTCAGCCGAGAAAACCACTGGGACAAATTTTCTGACCAAGTTTCATGAAGATTGGGCAAAAAATGTGACTTCTAGAGTGTTAACAAGCTTTTTCTTGAATTTAACCTGGTGATCTAGTTTATGGCCCCACGTGACCCAGATTCAAACTCGGCCCAGATATCATTGGGACAAATGTTCTGACCAAGTTTCATGAAGATTAGGCAAACAAAGTGACTTCTAGAGTGTTAAAAAGCTTTTTCTTCAATTTGAAAAAAATGACCTAGTTTTTGACCCCACATTACCCGGATTCGAACTCGGCTGAGAAATCATTGGGATAAATGTTCTGACCAAGTTTCATGACGATTGGGCAAAAAATGTGACTTCTAGTGTGTTAACAAGCTTTTTCTTGAATTTAACATAGTGACCTAGTTTTTTTACCCCACGTGACCGAGATTCGAACTCTGCCGAGATATCATTGGGACAAATGTTCTGACCAATTTTCATGAAGATTGGGCAAAAATTTGACTTCAAGAGTGTTAACAAGCTTTTTCTTCAATTTGACCTAGTGACCTAGTTTTTGACCCCACATGACCCAGATTTAAACTCGGCCGAGATATCATTGGGACAAATGTTCTGACTAAGTTTCATGAAGATTGGGCAAAATATGTGACTTCTAGAGTGTTAACAAGCTTTGTCTTCAATCTGACCTAGTGACCTAGTTTTTGACCCCACATGACCCAGATTCAAACTTGTCCGCGATATCATTATAACAAATGTTAACGAGGTAAATGTTCATGACGCACGATGGACAAAGAGCAATTACAAAAGCTCACCATTAGCATGTTGTGCTCAGGTGAGCTACTAAAAAAAAAATTGACCAATTTTCACACTTTTTGGGAGATATCTTTCTATTTAACAGTAGTTATGCACAAACAATTTTCGGTGCTAATATTATTTCTATGCCACAATCTAGTGACAGTTTTAACTATTTGCTGTCATAAAAATATAACACACTATGCATTGAATGACAAACTATATCTAAATGTATGTCTGTTACAGTGGCCTAAATTTACATATATTCATAATCTAGTTTACAGGTATACCACAGCTTTGCATTTTTGCATAAGAAAACTTAAAATTGGTAATTGTTAAAGTGAAATTTTCGAAGTATTATTTTATAAATCAGCACATTATGCAGTAAAATACATTAACAAAAACCAAGCAACATGCAGTCTTTGATTAGTGCCTAAATGTTGTGGGAAGGGGCACCATGGATAAGTGTAAATAAGCCTACCTGAATGCAGAGACCCTGAATAAAATGTGATGAAGTTAACATAAACGAAATGTGATAAAACATATTTAAATAAAGTGTGATGAAGCATATTTAAATGAAATGTGATAAAGCATACCTGAATGCAGTGTCCCTGAATGAAGTGTGATGAAGTTTATATAAACAAAATCTGATAAACCATATCTGAATAAAGTATGATGAAGTATATATGTACCTGAATAAAGTGTGATGATATTTATAGTTATGTTCATGAATACAGTGGGATGAAATATGACGAAGCATATCTGATAAAGTGTGACCTGATAAAGTGTGACGAAGTACATGTGTATATGAATAAAGTGAGATGAAGTAAATAAGAATGAAATGTGATTAAGCATACCTGATAACGTGTGACCTGATAAAGTGTGACGAAGTAAATGTGTATATGAATAAAGTGTGATAAAGTATATAAGAATGACATGTGATGAAACATACCTGATAAAGTGTGACCTGATAAAGTGTGACGAAGTAAATGTGTATATGAATAAAGTGTGATAAAGTATATAAGAATGACATGTGATGAAGCATACCTGATAAAGTGTGATGAAGAATATTGTACATAAAGTGGGATTTGAATAGCATGACGAAGTGTACCAAACTGCGATTTGGGCAATGTGCACCTTAATGATGTGAGACACTGAGTACCTGAAATACACAAAGAAGTGAATCCTGAATGATGTATGACACAGTGACCTGAATGATGTATGACACAGAGTAACTGAAATACATGACAAAGTGTATCTGAATAATGTATGACACAGAGTATCTGAAATACATGACAAAGTGTACCTGAATGATGTAAGGCACAGAGTACCTGAAATACATGACAAAGTGTACCTGAATGATGTATGACACAGAGTACCTGACATACATGACAAAGTGTATCTGAATGATGTCTGACACAGAGTATCTGAAATACATGACAAAGTGTACCTGAATGATGTATGCCACAGAGTACCTGATATACATGACGAAGTGTACCTAAATGATGTAAGGCACAGAGTACCTGAAATACATGACGAAGTGTACCTGAATGATGTATGACACAGAGTACCTGAAATACATCATGAAGTGTATCTTAGTGATGTATGACACAGAGTACCCGAAATACATGACGAAGTGTATCTGAATGATGTATGATACAGAGTACCTGAAATACATGACGAAGTGTATGTTGAATGATGTATGACACAGAGTACCTGAAATACATGACGAAGTGTACCTGTAGGATGTATGACACTGAGTACCTAAATGATGTATGACGCAGCGTATCTGACATACATGACAAAGTGTACCTGAATGATATTTGACAGAGTACCTGAAATACATGATGAAGTGTACCTGAATGTTATGTGACACAGAGTACCTGAAATACATGACAAAGTGTACCTGAATGATATATGACACAGAGTACCTGAAATACATGATGAAGTGTACCTGAATGATATATGACACAGAGTACCTGAAATACATGACAGTGTACCTGAATGAAATATGACAAAGTACCTGAAATACATGACAAAGTGTACCTGAATGATATATGACACAGAGTACCTGAAATACATGATGAAGTGTACCTGAATGATGAATGACTCAGTGTCACTAAATAACATGACAAAATGTACCAAACAGACATTAAGGAAAAGTGTACCATAATGGTGTGTGACACAGTGTACCCAATGGTCAAAATTAGCACGTGCCTGTAAGCCCTGCCCTGGTAAAATTTTAACCAAGCTTGCTCAGATTCTCCGTTTTATAGTCAGTCGTATAACATTTTCTTGCTCTCAAGTAATAATATAAGAATTCAGGTTTGCTAAGCAAAACTGCTCATTTCGATGACTGAGTGTACCTGAAATACCTGAAGACGAAGTGTGCCTGAAAGATGTATGACACACTGTACCTGAATGATGTATGACACACTGTACCTGAATGATGTATGACACACTGTACTGAATGATGTATGACACACTGTACCTGAATGATGTATGACACACTGTACCTGAATGGCATGAGACGAGGCATGATAACAGCGGAGAAGACCCGCGCACTGCTGACGCTGTTGGTAGTTACACGTTCCACTATCACACTCGTATTTCTGTATCGTGTCAGTGAACGAGTCCTCGCTCTGTGTGCTGGTGCTGCTGACAGGCCGAGAAAGTGTGCACCCTGCATCTCCGTTACCATGGTTATGTTGTGACTATGTGCAGCACACATGCAGAAAAACACCATGCTTATGTTGGAATATATATAAGCAAGCATTGTTTCAGCTTTGTAATAGAAATGCTAGTACATGTAATAGAAATATGTCAAGGACTTGGAAACAACTTCCAGGAAAACATCAGTAAAAATAATGTAAAAAATAAAGCTAAAGTATGTTTAACATTGTTAAATTAGTAGTACATGAAAGAAAATTACCCCAAATACATGAAAGAAACTTCTAAGCTGTAGTTTTGCATTATAATAGGAAATTTAAATGCACACAAAACATTCAACTGCCTAAGTTCATGTACAAGAAAATCTGATAGAAAATGTACAGAAAACTACAAAAGGAGTAAATTAAAAAAAAAAAAAAATTCTACTTAGTTCAAGGAAAATAAACATGTTGACTTCACAATTTATTGTTACAGGTTGCTACAATTTGCTATATCTTGCCATGGATAAAAACATTCCTACTAGTGGTATACATTGAGTCGCCCTTCAATTTATAATTCGTTCAATCAGCTATTGCCCAACAACACATACCCTTTCTGACGCTGTTACAGGTGTGTGTTTAACAGCCTGGGCTTCTGTCACACCAGTCCTTTGCATGTCTTCCGGAAATGGGATGATGTCCTCAATGTTGGTAACTTGTGGTGCAACTGCAAGGAAGAAAGAATGCCTAATATGCTTTCCTGTAATGGGATGATGTCCTCAATGTTGGTAACTTGTGGTGCAACTTCAAATAAGAAAGAATGCCTAATATGCTTTCCTGTAATGGGATGATGTTCTCAATGTTGGTAACTTGAGGTGCAACTGCAAGGAAGAAATAATGCCTAATATGCTTTCCTGTAATGGGATGATGTCCTCAATGTTGGTAACTTGTGGTGCAACTGCAAGGAAGAAAGAATGCCTAATATGCTTTCCTGTAATGGGATGATGTCCTCAATGTTGGTAACTTGTGGTGCAACTGCAAGGAAGAAAGAATTCCTAATATGCTTTCCTGTAATGGGATGATGTCCTCAATGTTGGTAACTTGTGGTGCAACTGCAAGGAAGAAAGAATGCCTAATATGCTTTCCTGTAATGGGATGATGTCCTCAATGTTGGTAACTTGTGGTGCAACTTCAAATAAGAAAGAATGCCTAATATGCTTTCCTGTAATGGGATGATGTCCTCAATGTTGGTAACTTGTGGTGCAACTTCAAATAAGAAAGAATGCCTAATATGCTTTCCTGTAATGGGATGATGTTCTCAATGTTGGTAACTTGAGGTGCAACTTCAAGGAAGAAAGAATGCCTAATATGCGTTCCTGTAATGGGATGATGTTCTCAATGTTGGTAACTTGTGGTGCAACTGCAAGGAAGAAAGAATGCCTAATATGCTTTCCTGTAATGGGATGATGTCCTCAATGTTGGTAACTTGTGGTGCAACTGCAAGGAAGAAAGAATGCCTAATATGCTTTCCTGTAAACTAGCTTTATTATTTAAGACATAATTTTCAATGTATTGTTGTTTCTAGACCAATAAGCAACGATTTGGAGTTCTGATGCATAGGAATTAAACCATGAGACATTAGCCTGAGTTGTTTAAAAGCCACGCATCAGAACAAAAAAGAGTTGTTTACTGGCCAATAAACAACGATAATGCAAAAATTATTTTGATTCTAACATGATTTGAAATATATTTTTGCAATCGTAATGAGAACAACATTTTACTATGCTCCACTCAGAATCACGACTCCTTCTTGCGTCGTTAATTGGGTAGTTTAGCGACAATAATATAAACATTAGCGGGTATCCTAATAGAATGTGGGATGAAACAGTATTTTTTTATTTCATGCTATGTAGGGAGGATGAAGTATATCCGTGAATGACACCCCAATCATTTCACAGTGGCTGGAGTAAAATGATAACATTGAACATTTCTTCTTTTTTTGTAACATTTTTCGGATAGTGTGTGAATGGACTTCTTGGTATACGTGCTTCATTTGGTTTTTGTAAGGATCAGCAGCCAAACTATAAACTTCAATAAAATATACTTCAGTGATGACGACACAGAAAGTAACTAAACACACTGGTTTTGAAAGAAAACAATCAGCAACAATTTTGGAATCATTAATGATGTAAGAATGCACAAAATTACATGACACATAATTATAGAAGTATGTATTTAAAAAAAAAAAATCAGAAAAAGTCATTAGTGTATACAATATGGACAAATATGTAATTTCTGGTGTTGTTCACTGTATAACAGGAAAACATTAATAATAATTGAATGAAATTGGATTCTGCAAGTTAAATATAAACCATGAAACATTTCAACGAATATTAACTAGACGGCTGGCATTAACCTTTTAATATTACTTTTTCACCTAAAGATTAAATAAATTAATATTAACTGTGGGCCAAAAAAAACCCCCGAGACACATGCATGCATCTCATTCCTCCTGTAGTCATGAACATAACCGTTCTACCTGGTTGATTGTATAAGGAGACCTCACAATCTTCAGTGCAGTTTCCACATGACAGTGACCTGTACTTGTTGTTCTCCCCGATGCAGTCCTTGTCACTCAAAAGCTTGCTTTTGCTGGAAGTCCATTGTCTTTGGTGGCTTTCTTCCTCGTTGCCATCTGTACATCAAAACAAAGTGAACTTTAAAAAGCCTAAGATTAGGGAAGAAAATGCAAGAATTTGGCATGGGTTAAATCTTCACAGCAAACAGGCTTTAAGTCAGATGAAAGAGTAATTCCATTAAGTATCTGACTGATGCCAGCCACAAAGTTATTCGGCCATTCAAATACTAGTACTTTAAAGACATAAACAAAAACAATACACCTGTCTACAGCATTGGCTATATGCATGGAAAGTTAAACAATACAAGTAATACAAGGCAAATGAACCTAAATCCTGAGAAATGCACACAACCTACACAAAAATGAAAAGCTATAAAATCTCTTATACATGTCCTGGTCAGAGCAATGACGAACAGTTACTGTTAGACATTTACAAACTGGTATCAAATAGCCTTATTTTATATTATGCGGTGTCTGATACTAGTATTATTGCACATGTATTACCAATATTCAATTTGTTTACTGATGACTTGCTTGAAATACAATGATGAAAAAAGAATCCAAGTACTGGAATATTATGCGTTCTTTTTCATGTAAATCACAGTCCTTTTGTGTGATTATACTTGCACCAAGAATGTAAGCATACCTGGCAGCAAGCTCTCGAAGGAATCATCATTGTCGTCAATTTTCATGTAAGAACTTTCAACCTTGCTATCTGACCGCTTCTTCATCTGGCTGTCATGCTGGTGTCGTGAGTTACGCTGCCTCAGCACCAGGAACGTGATGTTGATCAGCGAGCATACAGAGAGAACTATCAGGGACAATAGGGCCTGAAACCACAAGTCAACGTGATGTTGATCAGTGAGAATACAGAGAGAACTATCAGGGACAATAGTGCCTACAACCACAAGTCAACGTGATGTTGATCAGCGAGAATACAGAGAGAACTATCAGGGACAATAGGGCCTGCAACCAAAAGTCAACGTGATGTTGATCAGTGAGCATACAGAGAGAACTATCAGGGACAATAGGGCCTACAACCACAAGTCAACGTGATGTTGATCAGTGAGCATACAGAGAGAACTGTCAGGGACAATAGTGCCTGCAACCAAAAGTCAACGTGATGTTGATCAGTGAGCATACAGAGAGAACTATCAGGGACAATAGGACCTACAACCACAAGTCAACGTGATGTTGATCAGTGAGAATACAGAGAGAACTATCAGGGACAAAAGGGCCTGCAACCACAAGTCAACGTGATGTTGATCAGTGAGAATACAGAGAGAACTATCAGGGACAATAGGGCCTGCAACCAAAAGTCAACGTGATGTTGATCAGTGAGAATACAGAGAGAACTACCAGGGACAATAGGGCCTGCAACCACAAGTCAATGTGATGTTGATCAGTGAGAATACAGAGAGAACTATCAGGGACAAAAGGGCCTGCAACCACAAGTCAACGTGATGTTGATCAGTGAGAATACAGAGAGAACTATCAGGGACAATAGGACCTACAACCACAAGTCAACGTCATGTTGATCAGTGAGAATACAGAGAGAACTATCAGGAACAATAGGACCTACAACCACAAGTCAATGTGATGTTGATCAGTGAGAATACAGAGAGAACTATCAGGGACAATAGGACCTACAACCACAAGTCAACGTGATGTTGATCAGTGAGAATACAGAGAGAACTATCAGGGACAATAGGACCTACAACCACAAGTCAATGTGATGTTGATCAGTGAGAATACAGAGAGAACTATCAGGGACAATAGGGCCTGCAACCACAAGTCAATGTGATGTTGATCAGTGAGAATACAGAGAGAACTATCAGGGACAATAGTGTCTACAACCACAAGTCAACGTGATGTTGATCAGTGAGAATACAGAGAGAACTATCAGGGACAATAGGACCTACAACCACAAGTCAATGTGATGTTGATCAGTGAGAATACAGAGAGAACTATCAGGGACAAAAGGGCCTGCAACCACAAGTCAACGTGATGTTGATCAGTGAGAATACAGAGAGAACTATCAGGGACAATAGGGCCTGCAACCAAAAGTCAACGTGATGTTGATCAGTGAGAATACAGAGAGAACTATCAGGGACAATAGGGCCTGCAACCACAAGTCAATGTGATGTTGATCAGTGAGAATACAGAGAGAACTATCAGGGACAAAAGGGCCTGCAACCACAAGTCAACGTGATGTTGATCAGTGAGAATACAGAGAGAACTATCAGGGACAATAGGGCCTACAACCACAAGTCAACGTGATGTTGATCAGTGAGAATACAGAAAGAACTATCAGGAACAATAGGACCTACAACCACAAGTCAATGTGATGTTGATCTTTGAGAATACAGAGAGAACTATCAGGGACAATAGGACCTACAACCACAAGTCAATGTGATGTTGATCAGTGAGCATACAGAGAGAACTATCAGGGACAATAGGACCTACAATCACAAGTCAACGTGATGTTGATCAGTGAGAATACAGAGAGAACTATCAGGGACAATAGGGCCTGCAACCGCAAGTCAACGTGATGTTGATCAGTGAGCATACAGAGAGAACTATCAGGGACAATAGGACCTACAACCACAAGTCAACGTGATGTTGATCAGTGAGAATACAGAGAGAACTATCAGGGACAATAGGACCTACAACCACAAGTCAATGTGATGTTGATCAGTGAGAATACAGAGAGAACTATCAGGGACAATAGTGTCTACAACCACAAGTCAACGTGATGTTGATCAGTGAGAATACAGAGAGAACTATCAGGGACAATAGGACCTACAACCACAAGTCAATGTGATGTTGATCAGTGAGAATACAGAGAGAACTATCAGGGACAAAAGGGCCTGCAACCACAAGTCAACGTGATGTTGATCAGTGAGAATACAGAGAGAACTATCAGGGACAATAGGGCCTGCAACCAAAAGTCAATGTGATGTTGATCAGTGAGAATACAGAGAGAACTATCAGGGACAATAGGGCCTGCAACCACAAGTCAATGTGATGTTGATCAGTGAGAATACAGAGAGAACTATCAGGGACAAAAGGGCCTGCAACCACAAGTCAACGTGATGTTGATCAGTGAGAATACAGAGAGAACTATCAGGGACAATAGGGCCTACAACCACAAGTCAACGTGATGTTGATCAGTGAGAATACAGAAAGAACTATCAGGAACAATAGGACCTACAACCACAAGTCAATGTGATGTTGATCTTTGAGAATACAGAGAGAACTATCAGGGACAATAGGACCTACAACCACAAGTCAATGTGATGTTGATCAGTGAGCATACAGAGAGAACTATCAGGGACAATAGGACCTACAATCACAAGTCAACGTGATGTTGATCAGTGAGAATACAGAGAGAACTATCAGGGACAATAGGGCCTGCAACCACAAGTCAACGTGATGTTGATCAGTGAGCATACAGAGAGAACTATCAGGGACAATAGGACCTACAACCACAAGTCAACGTGATGTTGATCAGTGAGAATACAGAGAGAACTATCAGGGACAATAGGACCTACAACCACAAGTCAATGTGATGTTGATCAGTGAGAATACAGAGAGAACTATCAGGGACAAAAGGGCCTGCAACCACAAGTCAACGTGATGTTGATCAGTGAGAATACAGAGAGAACTATCAGGGACAATAGGGCCTGCAACCAAAAGTCAATGTGATGTTGATCAGTGAGAATACAGAGAGAACTATCAGGGACAATAGGGCCTGCAACCACAAGTCAATGTGATGTTGATCAGTGAGAATACAGAGAGAACTATCAGGGACAAAAGGGCCTGCAACCACAAGTCAACGTGATGTTGATCAGTGAGAATACAGAGAGAACTATCAGGGACAATAGGGCCTACAACCACAAGTCAACGTGATGTTGATCAGTGAGAATACAGAAAGAACTATCAGGAACAATAGGACCTACAACCACAAGTCAATGTGATGTTGATCTTTGAGAATACAGAGAGAACTATCAGGGACAATAGGACCTACAACCACAAGTCAATGTGATGTTGATCAGTGAGCATACAGAGAGAACTATCAGGGACAATAGGACCTACAATCACAAGTCAACGTGATGTTGATCAGTGAGAATACAGAGAGAACTATCAGGGACAATAGGGCCTGCAACCACAAGTCAACGTGATGTTGATCAGTGAGCATACAGAGAGAACTATCAGGGACAATAGGACCTACAACCACAAGTCAACGTGATGTTGATCAGTGAGAATACAGAGAGAACTATCAGGGACAATAGGACCTACAACCACAAGTCAATGTGATGTTGATCAGTGAGCATACTGAGAGAACTATCAGGGACAATAGGGCCTGCAACCACAAGTCAACGTGATGTTGATCAGTGAGAATACAGAGAGAACTATCAGGGACAATAGGACCTACAACCACAAGTCAACGTGATGTTGATCAGTGAGAATACAGAGAGAACTATCAGGGACAATAGGACCTACAACCACAAGTCAACGTGATGTTGATCAGTGAGAATACAGAGAGAACTATCAGGAACAAAAGGGCCTGCAACCACAAGTCAATGTGATGTTGATCAGTCAGAATACAGAGAGAACTATCAGGGACAATAGGACCTACAACCACAAGTCAACGTGATGTTGATCAGTGAGCATACAGAGAGAACTATCAGGGACAATAGGACCTACAACCACAAGTCAATGTGATGTTGATCAGTGAGAATACAGAGAGAACTATCAGGGACAATAGGGCCTGCAACCACAAGTCAATGTGATGTTGATCAGTGAGAATACAGAGAGAACTATCAGGGACAATAGGACCTACAACCACAAGTCAACGTGATGTTGATCAGTGAGAATACAGAGAGAACTATCAGGGACAATAGGGCCTGCAACCACAAGTCAACGAGATGTTGATCAGTGAGAATACAGAGAGAAGTATCAGGGACAATAGAACCTACAACCACAAGTCAATGTGATGTTGATCAGCGAGAATACAGAGAGAACTATCAGGGACAATAGGGCCTGCAACCAAAAGACAACGTGATGTTGATCAGCGAGAATACAGAGAGAACTATCAGGAACAATAGGGCCTGAAACCACAAGTCAACGTGATGTTGATCAGCGAGAATACAGAGAGAACTATCAGGAACAATAGTGCCTGAAACCACAAGTCAACGTGATGTTGATCAGTGAGCATACAGAGAGAACTATCAGGGACAATAGGGCCTACAACCACAAGTCAACGTGATGTTGATCAGTGAGAATACAGAGAGAACTATCAGGAACAATAGGGCCTGAAACCACAAGTCAATGTGATGTTGATCAGTGGGGATACAGAGAGAACTATCAGGGACAATAGGGCCTGAAACCACAAGTCAATGTGATGTTGATCAGTGAGCATACAGAGAGAACTATCAGGGACAAAAGGGCCTCAAACCACAAGTCAACGTGATGTTGATCAGTGAGCATACAGAGAGAACTATCAGGGACAAAAGGGTCTGAAACCACAAGTCAACGTGATGTTGATCAGGGAGCATACAGCAGAACTATCAGGAACAATAGGGCCTACAACCACATGTCAACGTGATGTCGATCAGCGAGCATACTGAGAGAACTATCAGGGACAATAGTGCCTGCAACCACAAGTCAACATGATGCTGATCAGGGAGCATACAGCAGAACTATCAGGAACAATAGTGCCTGCAACCACAAGTCAACATGATGCTGATCAGGGAGCATACAGCAGAACTATCAGGAACAATAGGGCCTTCAACCACAAGTCAATGTGATGTTGATCAGTGAGCATACAGAGAGAACTATCAGGGTCAAAAGTGCCTGAAACCACAAGTCAACGTGATGTTTATCAGCCAGCATACAGAGAGAACTATCAGGGACAAGACTGCTTGCAACCACAAGACTGTAGTCAACATGATTTTGATCAACGAACACACAGACAGAACTATCAAAGACAATAGTGCCTGAAACCACAAGTCAACATTACGTTGATCAACGAACATACAGACCTGAAACCACAAAAGTCTGTACATGTTTCACAGAATTTTGTGGTAAATATGTGTGACAATTGATGATACAAATTGTGATAATTACAGAAGAAGCATGTATAAGCCTGGTATTCTGTAACATTAGAGCATAACAAAAACACAAATAATGACATAATTCTGTAACTCAGAATAGACAAATCCAATCACTCTTGCAACATACATGTAACATCTTAACAAATTGAGATAGATAGGGAAGATGCTGAACCCTGTTTGTTCTGGTTCTCTCATGCTGTCCCTCTGTGATTGTAATTCAGAAACTTAGAATGTCTCGTGAAAAACATTATTAACTGTAAAAGTCAATGACAAAAGAAGTTACAATGTTTAAATGTTTCATTTAAAGCTTAACTTGGTAAAAACCTTGGCATTATCAAATAACTGTACAAGCTGATATAAAACAAATATTGATAACTCCTTCTTTTGATGTGATTTTTCAGACATCAGTGGTGTAAATTTAATGGGACCATTTGGTAAATTCTTGACACACAATACCTGGTTAGATCTGTAGTGAAACGAGGGGTCTATCTCATTGTTCATATGATGGTTACCAAACAGCAGTAGCATCCCAGTACCAAACATTGGAAATCTGAATATTTGACAGGAGAGAAAGTTTCACAATATGCAATGAATTCCCTCCATAGAAGGTAGTTTGTTATTAAACAGAAGACATGGGTAGCATCAATGGCTCATGTTTGAAAACTTTATGAATGGGTTTTTACATCTTACTTAGCGCAACCACCATGATTTTCAGTGTTATGATAAATTTATATTAAAATGTATGCAAGTAAGATTTTCAAATGTAGAGGAGTTTTTATAACATAATTATATTTTATAATAATGTAAATATGATAACTGTTATCAAAGTATGTTCAAAGTAATATTACCCTCCTTTATTTTATAATTTTTGACATTGTCATTTAATTACTAAATCTGACACTATATAAACCTTTTACACTTACCCAATGGCAAAGATGTAGAGCAAAATTTTGTATCTGAGCACAATGCACAGGCTCTTGCAATGCAGCAGGTATAACACTATAGAGATGACGGCTGCAAAACACCGTGAGGAGAACACCCCAAGCAGCAGAGTTACGAACTGCAGGTAGTGTTTCCACTCCACGTGGGTGTCCGTGCCATCATATACTATCATACCTACACTGGCCAGGCTCTGAAATAAAGTTAAAAATATGCACAGTTAGCATGGTGTATTTTAGTGCAAATACAAATCTGTTGTTTTGTTTTCCTTGCCACTACATGTCCAAAGTTTATCTTTGCTCGACGCTACAAGTATGAAGAAACAAGAGCTGTTTGTAAAACAGCTATGCCTCCTCTAGGTCAAAAGCAATCTTTAAAAATCAATTTTGGGGAATATCGGATGAAAACAATTGGACATTAGAAGCGAAAATATCTAAAAAAAAACAACGGATAAATCAAGGGCCATAACTCTGCAGTTCCTGGGGCAATTTGGTTGATCATCGAACTCTGCAAAGATATTATAACCTCAAAAATTTCCATCAAGTTTGGTGAAGATTGGATAAAATTGTTCAAGTTAGAGAGCAGAAACAGCTAAAAAGGATAAGTGTAGATAATTCAAGGGCCATAACTCCACAGTAACTGGGACAATTTGTTTCATTATCCAACTTGACCCAGATATTATGCCCACACAGATTTTCACTAAGTTTGTTCAAGATCGGATAAAAAATGTTGGACTTATAGAACGGAAACAGCTCAAAAGGCCAATTTTAGATAATTCAAAGGCCATAAGTCCTTAATTTCTCAGGCGATTTTGCTGATTCTTAAAATTGGCCAAGATATTATGGCCACAAACATTTTCATGAATTTTGGTGAAGGTCAGATGAAAACTTCGAGAGCGGAAACGAAAGTGGTTGACCGACAGACAAACATTAGCAAACCAAAATACCCCGCCATCTTCGATGGGGGGGGGGGGGGGTGTTGGGACATAGCTACTGATAATTATGTGAAGGCTGTATTCTACAAAGAATGATGTGGGATTTGTTTGCTTTTCTAAAGGCCTTAATCTAAGAAAATCTGATTTTCAGCTAACTGTGAGGTTGTACTTAGTATATTGTATCATTGAAAAAGTCACCAACTCACATTTGCCAAGACGAGACATATAAGGAAATGGTGTGGCATTTTCTTGTGTTTCCTGCTGAAGATCAGTACTAGGAGGATCCAGGCCTGGAAATAAACATGTAACATGCAATATTGTTTGATACAGAATTATGAATCGAGGTAAGGGGTAATAACAGATACAATACTTCACCTAGTAATGAGCAACGAGAATCTACATGCCTGCCAATGAACATATTCCATGCAATACTGTTTGATATAGCACAATAAATATCAATGTAGCAAGACAACTGATTGTTCTTCAGGGACTAGACACCAAGATCCTACAGGCCTGCAATAAACATACACATGTATTAAAATTTATTATAGCATATTGTACCATGCAATATCATGTTCAATAGCACAACCAGTCAGGAATGTGAAATCATGTTACTTCAGCAGCAAACAATTAAAGATAGATGGAAACTACAATTTATGCCACATATTCATATGAAATCATCCCAACATTATTAGTCACAAACAATATGAAGAAGAGAAATAGTAGTTAGCTACGAAAAATTGCTTTCCAAAAAAGTAGAATCAAGATAATATCGAGACCGAAAATACAACAAACTGAAAGAACTCACATTGCAGACAAGGGAAATCACACTGAGATCGAAACAGGTGTCTAGCAGCAGGGACTTGTAGTCCATCTCACTTTCCACAACCACCGTCATCATCTTGGCCGAAGCGAACATGAGGGGCGCAGACAGGAAGGTGCACACAACCATCCCCGTCGCAATCTGGAATTAAAAACAGAATACATCATAACATAACGCTTCAGAAATTTGTCAAGCATACAGTCTATTAGAATTGCTGGTAAGAAAAATGAAATGGGATATTGTTTATAGCTACTTCATTGTTTAATATTTATGTTTCTTGTTAAAAAGTAAAAAAAATACATGAGAAATAATATATGAGAAATCACAACATTTTTTCAATTGAGTTGGGATAATTTTCAAATGTGTTCCTTAACAACAAAACATTTGCTGTGTCAAAATTATCAATATAAAGCCCATCTATTATGGATGTTATCCACTCACAATGTCTTGAGCAATAGAGAAATGGCTGGAGTACAGGAACACAGAGGGTGCCGTGGGAAACGTGCCGTACAGGAAGGCGTACATGCTGAGGGACCTCGAGTCATTCGTTGGTTGGTGCAGCTCCAGTGCCCCCACCACCTGCCATGTGATCAGCGGTAGCAGCAGTCTGCAAATAAAATTGCAAGTTTGCATTTAAACAATATAGTCCCAAGATTTGAAAGTTCCTGGCTCTTGATCAGTAGTTGCAGCAGTCTGCAAATAAAATAGCAAGTTATATTTAAAGGGATATAGTCTCAAGATTTGAAAGTTCCTGTCTCTTGATCAGTAGTAGCAGCAGTCTGCAAATAAAATAGCAAGTTATATTTAAAGGGATATAGGCTCAAGATTTGAAAGTTCCTGGCTCTTTATCAGTAGTTGCAGCAGTCTGCAAATAAAATTGCATTTAAACAATATAGTCTCAAGATTTTAAAGTTCCTGGCTCAGTGGTACCAGCAGTCTGCAAATGATATTGCAAGTTTGCATTTCAAGGGATATAGTCTCAAGATTGGAAAGTTTCTGCCTCTTGAACAGTAGTTGCAACTAGTTGTCTGAGAACAAAATAGTATAGTATATAATTAGTGATGGGACGACGATCGGAAAAAATCGCTTTGCGGCGTGTAAAATTTCTTTCATGTTGATTATCGATGTCACGCGAAATAAGGACTGAGATGTGAGTTCCGTAATTCAGACCAAATCCTTTTGAATTATTTTACAGTTTTGACTGTTTTTCCATGTTAAATTTATTTGTTCTATACGCATACTTTTTTATACATTCAAAATTGATAAGCAACTGTTTTGCCAATAAAACTATTTCTATTGAACATAAAACATACTGATGCACAAAAAAACACACATACATCCATATTTAAGTGAGTTTTGTAAGTTAAACGAATAGAAATATGTATAATAAAAAATAACATTTGAAACCGATTATAATTGGTAAAATCGCATCGGAAGCGACAAGTGATTTCAACCCGATGATCGATTGCATTTTCGAACCGATGTCCCAACACTAAATATAATACAATACAAAATAATGTATTTAAAGGGGCATATTCACAGACTTGCAAATTCCTGCCTCCGGATAAGTGGTAGCAGCAATTAGCGAACAACACAGCGAAGATTGTAGATAGTAATTAAAGGGAAATATTCACAGATTAACAAATTCTTGCCACATGATCAATAGTAGCAACATTCTGCCAAAAGAGATACTATGGTGCAAAATCTGTTTTTTTAAGGTACATATTCACAGGCTTGCAAATTCCTGCCACTTGATCAGTGGCAGCAGCAGTCTGCAAACGAGACAGTATGGTGCAAAATATGGTTTTTGAAGGTACATATTCACAGATTTGTACATTCCCAACATGTGGTCAGTGGTAGATAAGTATGCAAAGAAGACAGTATGGTGCAAAAGCTTCTTTTAAACTGATATATTGAATGCTTAGCATGTTGACAATTTTTTGTATTTTGTCACTATTAGTGGTCTATTTGTATGACACAAAGAAGAAATCAAAGCGTTGAACGCTTAAGACTGCGGCTCGTCAGTTAAAGTTAAAGATCACGATAAGTTATTAATTATAGAATATAAAATTATTTATATATCTCAAATAAGAAAACTAGTGTCTCAACCTAATATATTTTATTTAACAATAAATATGTCTTTTTGTTTGTTATGGCTTAAATCTGATCTATTTCTTGTCATTTATCCAAAGCAATCACTGAATTAGTTTATTGATAGTATTTAGTGGAAAAATCCACTGATAGCATGGAACTGTTTCGCTGTTGTGATTTGCTTTGTTATCTCCCTTGCCCCACGATACTGAAAGCATTGAAGCAGGGGAAGTCACTGTGCAATTTCCATGTCAAAGGTGATACTTGCTTTCGATTTTTGGTACTAAAGACTCTGGCTATCGCCGCAGTCTAACAAGCTTGTACCCAGTAGTGGTACATATTCACAGAATTGCAAACTGACAAATATAATTTGTTTGAGTGACTAAAGCTATGAGTAGATAACAGAAGACAGCTTAAAATATCATTGTTAGCAAATATGTTTGGAATAATACATAGTTATGGAATAAGTGGCTGGTTATCGAGGTTACTGGAAACAAAAATTCCTTGTTTAATATCGTACAAATACCGTGCATAATAAGTTCGTCTTCTAGCACACATTTTTTTCCTAAGCAAATGCCAGAAACTTATTTTTTAAACCAATTAAATTTTACAAAAGCGATGGTAATATTATTAACAACTCTACTGGCTATAACATACGATTCCTTACGTCTTTGCCATGATGAGCAGGAAGGGGACAATCAGACCAACACCCATTTGACCTTGAACTTTACCAACGAGACTCAGTCCCAAGTAAAACAGAGCCGAGGCGCTAAATGCATTTCCTGAAAAAAAAATTAGGCGTGAGGCAGGCTAATCCAGGATGGCACTTTCCGCTTTTATAGTATTTTCTGTTTCACGGAAGTATCTTCTAAACATAAATCCACTGAAGGCAGACAGTGCCGTCCATATATAATACAGTTAATCAATTAATAAACATCAATAAATCAAAACTTAATATATATTTCAACAAGAGAAAAATACGGAAACCGCATTGAAGCCGGATTTTGCCGATTGGGGTACATGTACAATTCAATGTTTGTGAAGAAGTATGGAAGTTCTATGTCAACGATCTAAAATGTATGCAGTTTGGTGAGACTTGGTAAAAATTTGGTCTCAAAATAAAATGGGAAAAAAGTGTGAACTAGAGAGATGGCATTGAATTACTGACACAATATGTTTGTTTCTATGCAATGTTGCATATTTGCATTTAAGAAAGTGTCTGTCAAAGGAACTTTCTCCACTGGACATGCTATAATTTTTTTGGAAAATAAAGATCAAATGCAAGATGGATGAAAATGTTCCTTGAATGGTTACTCATGGTTAAATGTGAAATTGAAAATGTAAGATTTAAGATATTGTGTTGACATCATTTTTTGATTTTAGAGCTCAGTACAAGTGTCAGCAATAAAGGACAGTTTTAAACAAGAGCTATTACAGGAGTGAATAACACCGAATGCGGCCTTGACCCAATTGCAGATAATAGAAATATTAGCCTTATAAATAGCTCTGGCGGCCATCTTGTGCAGTGAGGCGGAACCATTTGAATAAGTTTGGTAGTGGAACACTTAACGAACATTTGTGTAAAACTATTTGAAAATCTAGCCATAGGTTTAGAAGAAAATGACGTTTAGACATAATTATATTTTTAGCTCTGGCGGCCATCCTGTGAAGTGAAGCGGAACCATTTTCACAGGTTTGGTAGAGGACTATCCAAGGAACATTTCTGTAAAGTTTCATGAAGATTGACCAAGAACTTTTGAAAATATGACAGGAATACGAAACTTTAACGCAAATTATATTTTTAGCTCTAGTGGCCATTTTGTGCAGTGAGGCAGAACCAACTGAATAAGTTTGGTCGAGGAACACTAAGCGAACATGTGTGTAAAATTATTTGAAAACCTAGCCATACATGTAGGTTTAGAAGAAAATGGCGTTTAGACATAATTCTATTTTTAGCTCTGGTGGCCATCTTGTGCAGTGAAGCGGAACCATTTTCACAGGTTTGGTAGAGGACCATCCAAGGAACATTTCTGTAAAATTTCATGAAGATTGACCAAGAACTTTTGAAAATATGACAGGAATACGAAACTTTGACGCACATTCTATTTTTAGCTCTAGTGGCCATTTTGTGCAGTGAGGTGGAACCATTTGAATAAGTTTGGTAGAGGAACACTAAAAGAACATTTGTGTAAAATTATTTTAAAATCTAGCCATAAGTTTAGAAGAAAATGGCGTTTAGACATAATTCTATTTTTAGCTCTGGTGGCCATCTTGTGCAGTGAAGCGGAACCATTTTCACAGGTTTGGTAGAGGACCATCCAAAGAACATGTCTGTAAAGTTTCATGAAGATTGACGAAGAACTTTTGAAAATATGACAGGAATACGAAACTTTAACGCAAAAATTGTTAACAACATCGCAACGCCCGCCCGCTCAGCCGCCCAACTGACCAGTTTTCGCTAATCTATAAGCCGGCATTTTGAAAAATCTGGCTAAAAAGTGTTACCAACTTAATGCCATTAACAAAATGTAAAAGCAGCCATTGTAACAGGTATACAAGAACTTCTCAGGACTCGAGCTGCCATTTGCCGAATTAGCCAGTGACTACACATACAAATATTTGGCTAACTGAAATTCTGTTTAGCTCAAATATTTTCTTTATATAAAAAGTCTCAACATGTTTTCTACAAAACAAGGTAAATTTCTCTTCCAGAAAGATGTCAGCCAGGGGAGCCCCGCAGGCTGCATGACAACAAACATTCTTACGCTTAATCTTAGTATAAATCTCGAATATTAAACCAATGGAAGTGTAGTCCTAATTGTAACACGCATTCTAAGTGAAGATTAAGTTTGAGATGTTTTATGCACCTATCAATATTTTCCCCGCAGGAATGCAGCGGCGGGCATATACGGGACTTTAGACTAAAAGCAAATTCCAGACAGGCGGGAATTTGACACGCCAAATAATTCCGGATCCCGGGGAATAGGCTTTGGTCGGATTTTAGATCCCAGGGCCATTTGATACACCAAGCATCTCACACTGTGGGGATTTAGGCAAAAATGATCTAGGGTGGTGAGTTAGACATAAAAAAATTGAATTAGTCAAATACCCCTGGGTCAGCCCACTGCTTCCCCTTGGGGGGAAAATATTCATAGGTGCATTAGTAGTCATGGAACCTGCTTCTTACCTAGAACCTCCAGTATATCATCGAGAATATTCGGCACTTTCTGGTGAAACACAAAGTTGCCTGCGATTCCTATGAGCACCATGAACACAATCGGGTTGGACAGAACATCCTTAATTACGTACAGCATAAGTCGACATTTGCCTGACCTATGACCTGTGTCTTCACTGCGTCTGGGGAGGGAAAGTAGCCATTAATTTACAAAATGTATTCTCAGAATGGATGATTCCTTTAATCATTGTTACGTTTTAAATGAACTTAACAATTTTTCTCTATTTACTGAGTCTTGGGGTTGGGAATGGATAATTCCATTGATCTGGGGGGGGGGGGGGGAATGGATAATTCCATTGATCTATGTCACATGTATGATTGGGTTTATGGTGTTTATTTCGTCCTAAATATGTTTCTTATTTACGAAAGGCATTGTTCAAACGCGCTTGGTGTGAACGGAATACTATAATGTACATGCTGGTTAACTCCAGTTATCGCACACAGAAAATAGACGATAGCAAATTACCAAAGTTACCAAAATGTTAATAATTCACAGATATCAATGCGTAGTTTTTATGCCCCCGAAGGGAACTTCCAGGGTATATAGTAATTGCATCGTCCGTGAGACTGTCCGTCACGCTTCTTGTGTGGAGCATAACTCCATTAGTACTGAAGGGATTCAAATGAAACTTCATATAATGATAAAGGACAATGAGAGGAAGTTCAGAGTACAAGGGCCAAAACTCTTTGTTCAATATTTACGGAGTTATTGCCCTTTGTTTAATCTTCTTGTGCGGAGCATATCTCCATTAGTATTGAAGTGATTTAAAATAAAACCACATATATTGATAGAAGGTGTTGATAGGTAGTGCAGAGTACATGGACCATAACTCTTTTTGTAGGAAGCGTCATTTTTGCCAACATGTAACTGACATTGTGTTGCCTTCCTCTGACAAGCACATGCTTCGGGGGCATGCGTCACATCCTGTTACGAGTGTTATTGTATTTTGTTCGGTAACATGCCCATTAGAAACACATTCTGAAGTTTTATTTTTATTAACATATTTCTGGACTGCTCCTTTAAAACCCCGGCGAGATCATAAACAAATAGTAAATAAAAAAATTTTGGGGCATTGAATCAAAATCGTGGCGGACCATAAAAATATGTTGTGGCGCTGCCTGAGAAACAAATCATTAACTTTTTTTAGCCTTATAGGTACGAAAAATATGAATAAATTTCTTAACAATACTTCTAAATTATTTGAGAGCAATACTTCAAGTTTGTTGAATGAATATTGCTGCGTGTTGCTTTGTTTAGGCAGAATGTTACCTATTATTTATGAACAAATATTTATGAATGAATTAACTAAACTGTTTGGAAAAGATGCCAGAAGAATTTATACGGGTTAGTAGAACACAAATCAATTTTTCACACTGCCAGAAATGTAGGAAGTGTAAAAAGTATGTTACACAGAATAACTTATGGCATTACTTTATCATTTATATGAACTTTACATAACACTAATGGATTCCAATTGATTCATACAACTCTGAATTTCAAGCACTGTATTATGACTGTAATGGTATCCATAAAAGTTAGGGATGGCATTAAATACCCAAACGGGTTTTCGAATATTCGCTTTTTCATTCAATTAACTATTCAAATATGCGCCAAGATTCATATTAACTACATAATTCTCTGTCACCTAGTTGGCACCATGTATATATTGTGTACAGAGTTGTAGTACACATTATCGTCATAATCATCATTAGCAAATTATAATATCCTATTAACGTGCTAATGACATTAAGCATAAACCACTGAAGTCTCAAGTTAATCATTTTTTTATTAAGAATTTTTGCAATAATCTACAATACATATATTTCTTATCAAGTTGAAAAAGTGTAAATAAGCACATTTTTATCGGCGCATTTGAGCAACATTTCTCAGCTGTAATGACTGCTAAATATGTGATTGCACTTAAATTATTTGTTTAATTAATCTTTTTAAAGGTAAAACATTATGGCTTCTTATTGTCTGATGTATCTGTGTATTACTGGCAACTATATGATGACTGCTGACACGGACCAGTATATTCAATATCTTTGTCTGACACAAGACACAGGGCTTATCTATTGAAAACACGGTATATGTATCTAGTGGTGAAATACTGTTTAATACGTTAAAAGAAATCTACTTTACACAATGAATAAATTATTGCTTCAAAAGCAATAATATTTGCGAATATTTAAATGGTGTTTTAACTATTTAATAGCAATCATTCAATTGAATATTCCAATAGTTTTGCCATTCCTAATATAAGTACAGACCTGTGAATTTCCAGCATGGTAAATCCAATGGGGTTAAGAAGAACTAAAGAGATGGGAGCCACCAGGTAAATGTACTGCAGGTATTCCGGATGACTGTCCCAGTACAGGGCCTTTACTGCAACACAAATTAGGCATATTAGGAGCATCGTAGGAAACCCGGGCTTAATGCATGTGCGTAAAGTGTCGTCCCGGTTTAGCCCTTGCGGTCCGCACAGGCTAATCCAGGGCGGCACTTTGTGCTTTAATGGTATTTTCTGTTTCAAGGAAGTTTCTTCTAAACATAAATCCACTGTAGGTGGAAAGTGCCGTCATGGATTAGCCTGTGCGGACTGCGCAGGCTAATCCAGGACGACACTTTACTCACATGCATTAAGCCCTGGTTTCCCATAACATGCCTCATATGTATAAACCAGGGGTGGCAAGATTAATTGTCCCAAAGCATTCATGGACAACGGAAATTTTGCCAGATTTTTCTACACAATTTAAGACTTTTGGACTAGTGGCAAATGGGCTTTGACAAAAACAGACATGTAAGGTACGCCTTCCCTGTATAAACGCTTTTAACAGGCTACACATTTCAACATTTGGCTAAAGAAAATTATGCTTGGTACAGTATATTCTTGATAAAATCATGAAAATTACCCAAAATCAGTATAGGGTTTCAACAGAGTTATAAACAGGCTAAATATTTGAACATTTGGCTAAAGAAAATGTGTTAGGTTAAAACTTAAGAAACCATATAATATACCTAAATGAGTAGGACTTTAACAAAGTTAATAAACTGGCAACACATGTGAATATTTGGCTAAGGAAAATGCTTATTCTTTATAAAAACCATATAAAATAACCAAATGAGTAGGATTTTAATATAGTTAATTAACAGGGGGGTTCTTGCCAGGAAGGGTCGGGTTGCCCGAAACACAGAACTTTTTTGTTTTGACCTAAGGAGTTCAACATAGTAGGTTAAATTTTTCTAAAGAAAATGTTCAGCCAGGAGAAGCTGATTTCTAGGGAATTCTTTGAGCAAAATAGGAGCTTCTAGATGTCATGCAACGTCAGCTCTCCCAATGCCATCCACCAATTTAGCCGATTGATAAACATTTAAACATTTGGCTAAAATACACTTATTATTACCTTTAAGTTTACCTTTTCGTAAATAAACAACAGAATTTATATTTGTAAAAAAAAAACAGGATTTGAACAAAGTGAGACAAATTTGGTTAAAGAGCATTTTCAGCCACAGTGAATCCTTAACATTTTAAAGTTAGATCTATAGATATCAATATTGGAACACTCAAAACTGCAAAAGTTTGAATCTGAATGAAATTACCTACATATTAAATCATATCAGGATAACAAGTCAGGGTCTTAAGGCCCAATGGTGTTGTGGATATGCACCTTGCGACCGGGAGGTCCAGGGTTCAACCCCCACTTGGGAAGCGTTCTCAAGATCTTTCCAAAGACACCAAGTACTGGTTATTTCCAGAAAACTGCTCGACAGTGTCTCTATAAGCCAAAGGCTTTCGATGCTATCAAGCTTAAATAAAAGGTTGAAACTAAGTCAGGGTCTCGCCGAACCAGTATTAAATTGTAACATGTTTTCCAGCATACTTACAAATAGGATATCCAAGAGCGAAGTCATTACTCTGAGTAGCGAAGATGGCAAATAGTCCCGCAAAGCCTAAATGTAGAGGGCGCTTTAGTAGCAGGGTCAAACCAGCCACAGCAACAAACACTATTGTCTTTGAAATGGTTAGGCCGAGAAGAAAGTACCAGTTCACTACACTGAAGTTCAACTCAACCATGCTGCGAAATAAAAGGGCCGGAAGACAGAATTTTCCCACGAATGTTCCAATGCCTTTACTCTGGGCGCTGGTAATGAGATTTGCCCTTCCAGCAATGTACCCTGCCAAGATGATGGCAAAGCACTGTAAAATTGCAGTGTACAGATTATTAAACGATGGTGGGTGGGTTTCCCCTGATGTTCCATTTCCTCCTGTGGTGTTTGTGACATTCATACCATTTGTTGCTAGGTTTTCAAATGTTGCCATGTCTAGATGGTGCTTTTCCGTTTTAAATTTGTCTCCTTGGTGATAGGTACTACTGTCATATGTTGTTTCCGTAGTGACGAATTTTCAGTTTACTTGCAGTTGCTTCTAGCACAGACATTCTGGTCTGAAAAAAAGAGAGAAATATACATTACATAACAAGAAATATACTACACAATAAATATTAAATAAAATAAATATATTATCTCAGTATAACTCACTACATTTAACTTTCACGAGTATCAAGACAATTATGGAAATGGTAAAAACACTAGACATTAAACATGGGCAAGATTTTCTTCTTTTTTTTTTTCACATAAAAATGTGCATTTCATAGTGTTTAAGTATGTGTGTTATATTCTGTCAATACTTATGGTATTATTTGCATCTACCATAATTTGTTTGTAAACAATGATTGTGTCTTTGATAGTTTTTACTGTATTTGATGCGTCTTTGGGATAGGTTTGTAAATGCATACAAGTATACGTTTTTGAAGTAAAATCAATTTTATCTGTATCTGCATGAGTTTATTGTACTAATAATTACACTGCAAAATTTGTAACAAACACTTAATCGTACTATGTTGTTCTACAGGCTGTGAAAAACATAAAACATTACTATATTGAGAAAAAAGATAAATTTGAATGAATTTGAATGAAAAATGCTGAAGTATAATTAATAACCCAGTTACGATATCCACCTCTTTTCATCATCATCATCATCATCATCATCATCATCAGATGCAGCAGTAACAGCTATCATTTTCCATTACTCAAATTAATCTCACTCTATTACCTTTCTTCATATTATGGTATTAATTCACTTATTAACACAGCTTCCCAAATGTATGCCAGGATGCACCTTAATGACTTTGATTGCCACAATGTGTGACAATGTGACACAGGTACGGTAATTAATGTCATAGTATGTGAAAGTTTAAGAAGGCCCTAGTCAGGGCCATAGCTCAAGAATTAATACGGCGTAATAGTAATTGTAACTTTTACTGATGAGATGTGATTCCAAACAGAAGGGAGGAACTTACACAGAGGAAATTACCCAGCCCAATCAAGCTCAAAGGGTTCACCAAAATATTTTTAAAAAGATCCCGCAATTTTAAGCAGTTTTTGTAAATACAATTTTACATTAACAAAAATGAAATCAGCTACAGGGAGTACGAAATCACGGCCTTGTGTTTCCAGTTAGAAGTTATAGTTACAAACAAGAAAGAAACAAGTCACATGGCACAAACAATTTAGTTACTGGTAGTTCTGTTAAAACTAGATGTGCCACAGACACAGGTGCCCCCATGACACATGTTTCGACACAGAAAATTGGCGTGTTACCAACACTTGTTTTTGTCTCCACAAATTTGTATTAATATATAATAATTTATGTAGTGGAAAAATGACTAAGGGCATAATTCTGCGAAAATTGGTCACAGCCAGAATTCCTTAGTTTACAATCACCTACATGTTAAGGTTATTCAACTGTGAAAGTTCGAGCAATTCATTAATCCGCCAAGCAGTTAAAGAGGAGTTGGGTCCACAAACTCCAGTTTAAAACGTGAAAAACATCCAGTGTATAGTGAATAAACTTCTGTGTTCGTCAATTGCAAACGTTTAAGTTCAAGCTATACCCTTGAGTCTGGGTAAAACCAATCAAAAACCACAACGGACACCTGTGTTCAGGTAATGATGCCCAAAAAGCTGTTGTGCATAATAAGATTACACGGAATGAAACAGCAACATGTGTGGTGTATTAGACTAAGCCATATTGTTCTTGTTTTCTAACAACAATCTTAGATCCTAAAACATGGACGGAGTGCATGACTTCTCAGCACAACATGAATAATATGCTTATTAAATATTACTTTTTATGTGAAATGATACACACATTTAAGAAAATGGTATATTGTTGAAATATTATATTAACATATTTCACAGTTAGTTTAAAGACGTTCGCAACAATTTCCTTCATTTTTTTTCAAACGACAGATTTTCTTCAAAATTGGCACAAACATGCATCAATGTATCCTAAAACTAAAACAGTCTTAAAAAATAGGGGTCACCGGCCTTTTTCCGGAAATATTGAATTTTGAATACGGTACCTGTCGTAGACCCCTTTTTTAGTGTGTGTTACTTAGAATGTTGAGTAATATAAAGCGTTTATATTCAAATAAAGATTGAAATGTTTCGTTTGGTAATATACAAGTGCAGTTTAATGATAAAACATGCTTTATCTACAGTTATCATTTAATAAATGACTTTTAATGGATGCTTAACGAGGTTAATTATGCATTAAATATGCCTGTAAAAACATCAATAATTTATCAAATATGCGAATATCTTTGGTTCCAAACGACAGATTTTGTTGAAACTTCCCATACACACGCATCATTGTATACTGACTCTAAAACAGCCTTAAAAAATAGGGGTCACCGGCCTTGTTCCAGAAATTTTGGGATTTGAATACGGACATAGAATTTGACTGGACATAGAAGTAGGTCAAATGGGTACTAATAATACCTTCTGAAACGTCATTTATTATGCAACAATATATTTTGTTCCCAACGACAGATTTTCTTAAATTTTTGCACATACATGCACCAATGTATACTTGCACCAAAACATTAATAAAAAGAATGGGTCACCTATATTGTTCGGGAAATATTGGACTTTAAATAGGGTACCTGTGTAGCCTTTTTCATGTTTCGTGTTTACGTAAACAACGTGTCAATTGCCAAAATAGAATATAGATATTTTTATGGATCTTTTTTTAACTAATTTGTTTGGCAATACATTGTATACGTGTGTTTTTGATTATTTTAATGATTTGTTAACTTTTAACCATTGACTGGAACTTAATGACTTACACACATTATATTTATTAATTGAAATTAGTATATTGTAACCTGTATACAGTAAAGAAACAATGAAGCAAAAGGAGAAATTAACCCAATTATTTTCTTTTTGTTGCGAACATCCTTAAATTAAATTAAACACACTGTGTCACAGAAGAACCACTAATACAAAGTTGTTTGCCTGTGTCTCTTTTTTTAAATACCTGGTATTCGTTAAATGTCCATTTACTTTGGTCAAAATACATGACATTAAATTATCAATACTTTTGTGAAGTACTTATCGTGGGCTTAGCGCAAAACGGTTGTAACTGACTTTTTGAAAAGTTTGCAGGAGAACAGAAAAACTAATAAAAACTTTTGTTTTTATCAATACAGACATAAACGTTTGCATGAAGTATGGTTTTTGTATTAATTTGAAGTAAACTTTAGTTCATATTTGTTGTTATGATTGTTTACTGAGACATTTGAAAAAGATCCAGTTATGACCGTTTTGCGCTAAAAATTGTTAAATGTTTGAATTATTTTTTTGTGCAAAACGGTCGTATCTGAAAAATGAATTAGATTTTTTCCTTCAAATATCAAAATCATTGAAGTTTTTATTATTATTTCTTTCTAGTATATATTGAAAATATAATATATGAATATTTTTATTGAATTTGGTAGAAAAAACCTGGTATATGAACATACCCCGATGAGCATTTATGACTTTCATTAATAAACAGCTGTTACATGCAATTATGTACAAATTTTGCATATCTTGACACCACATTTTAACTATTTTAAAAATATATGAATATTGATCATTGAGCAGTAACATATATAAAGACAGAATGACACAATATGACATTATTGTATGATTATTTAAAAGTGAAAAGCATTCCAATGAACTGTTTAGTACCTCCGCCAAAAAGGTTATGTTTGGCCATTGTTGGTTTGTTGGTCTGTTTGTAATTTGATTTTTTCATGGAAGGTTGGATATGGGCAAGTGAACAAATGATTACATTTATTGGTGATCTAGATTACTGTATTGATCCAGAATTTAAAGGATCCTATATTATAGGGACAAATGCCTCCTCATGCTGTAAACGTGAGTTGCACTTGTGGGGTATTTAACTGTCCTGGCAACGGTCCGTGCTCTCAGAGTGCTTTCTAGTTTATTTTTGCATTCATATTTTTATGATTGGGAATTCAAACATGTTTCCTTAATTGTGTATAATCTGTTGTTGGTACAATATGCAAGTGCTAAATGGTTGATCACGATTATTTGAATTACAAAAGTGCTTGGTTGTGCTTGACTTTGTCAGTCTGGTATCAATATCAATTGGTTGCTAGAAATTATTCATCACTGCCACTTCCAACACCACTTTCATCACCATTATCAGCATCATTTACAGTTATATTATTCTTATTATCTATAACATTACCACTATAAAAATCATTAACATCATTGACTCAAATTGTCAGGTGTGGAAATATTAAAATTGTTTACTTGTCTGTGGAGAAGTTCATTTCATTTTATTTTTTCATTAGATAAAAAATAAAAACACAATTTGTTATTCAAATGTATAAGCATGTCATGAGATGATAATTAACTGCCAACTTTTACATGATTTTCACACCCTGAAATTGTACTTTAAGTAGACAGGAAAAATTTACTTGTCCGACAGTAAAATTATCCGGGTCAGACAAGTCGGGCATAGGATTTCCACACCCCTGATTGTCACTCAAACCTACATCATTATGATTTTATCATCGTCAGAAACATACTGCTCAACACCAACATGTACACACTTCTCATCAGCAACATCACCAATATCGACACATACAGACTTCTCATCACTAACATCTACACACTTCTCATCACTAACATCTACACACTCTCATCACTAACATCTACACACTTCTCATCACTATCATCACTAACATCTACACACTTCTCATCACTAACATCTACACACTTCTCATCACTTACATCTACACACTTCTCATCACTAACATCTACACACTTCCCATCACTTACATCTACACACTTCTCATCACTAACATCTGCACACTTCTCATCACTTACATCTACACACTTCTCATCACTAACATCATTAACATCTATACACTTCTCATCACTTACATCATTAACATCTACAAACTTCTCATCACTTACATCTACACACTTCTCATCACTAACATCTACACACTTCTCATCACTTACATCTACACACTTCTCATCACTAACATCTGCACACTTCTCATCACTTACATCTACACACTTCTCATCACTAACATCATTAACATCTACACACTTCTCATCACTAATATCTACACACTTCTACACACTTCTTCTCATTAATATCAACACACTTCTAGCATCTACACACTTCTCATCACTAACATCTACACACTTCTCATCACTAACATCTGCACTCTTCTCATCACTTACATCTACACACTTCTCATCACTAACATCTACACACTTCTCATCACTAACATCTGCACACTTCTCATCACTTACATCTACACACTTCTCATCACTAACATCTACACACTTCTCATCACTAATATCTACACACTTCTACACACTTCTTCTCATTAATATCAACACACTTCTAGCATCTACACACTTCTCATCACTAGCATCTACACACTTCTCATCACTAACATCTACACACTTCTCATCACTAACATCTGCACTCTTCTCATCACTTACATCTACACACTTCTCATCACTAACATCTACACACTTCTCATCACTAACATCTGCACACTTCTCATCACTTACATCTACACACCTCTCATCACTAACATCACTAACATCTACACACTTCTCATCACTAATATCTACACACTTCTTCTCATTAATATCAACACACTTCTAGCATCTACACACTTCTCATCACTAGCATCTACACACTTCTCATCACTAACATCTACACACTTCTCATCACTAATATCTACACACTTCTACACACTTCTTCTCATTAATATCAACACACTTCTAGCATCTACACACTTCTCATCACTAACATCTACACTCTTCTCATCACTAACATCTACACTTCTCATCACTAACATCTACACATTTCTAACATCTACACACTTCTCATCACTTACATCTACACACTTCTCATCAATAAAGGCCCCCTCACATTCCCCCGAATTTGAACTTAAGAGTTTTGTACGAGATCTTGGCAAGTTAAAACGTGCCATAAAGTGGACAAACTGGTCACAGAATTGTTTCAAGACAACATTTGTTTGAGTTCTCTTCAACATATTAGCATGATATGCATACAATATCTTTTCAAAATCAAAGGCTTGTCTTCGAGAATGAACGATTCTGTTCAAAGTGTGACGACATGTGCACGAGCTGATGTTGTAGCGAGTCTCCCAAACTCGCAGCAAACTCTTGTTATGTCGTGGAACGATAATATACGGAAAAACGCAATAACAAGGGAAGACATTGCGAAGTCTACGGAATGTGTTCAAGAGTGCGTGAGAGTCCTTCGACATGTCTTCGAAACATGTTTGAAAAAAAAAAGTTGCCAAGAAGCGGCGAGAATTTTAAACGGTTTAAAATTCTCGCAGCTACTTGGCGAGTTCTGGCAACATAAGAAGACGTATTAAGAAGACATCACTGCGACATAGATCGATAGTGTACAAGATCTACACGACTACAGACAAGTTGTGGCAAGCTTGTAGCTCAAATTCGCCACAGTGTTTAATGTTAAATACATCCTTGTGTTAAGTTTAACACTGAACAATTATTATACAAGTAGTTCTCTTCACTATTATTATTTTTGTATTTCCTAAACATGTTCAAATGAAGTCATATTTTGCCAATTTTAAAAACATTTCAAAATGAAAAATATGTATTTTGAATATTGTTTAATTTTAAATGCAGATAAAGTTTGTAAACATAGTATGTATTAGCTTTGGGACGTATTATCAAGTTAGCTTCCCAATGTTATTTACTATTGTTAACCTTTTTTTTAATGTTAGATTTTTTTTTTATAACAATAATAGTTTTAAAATATCCGTATGACACACAAAATGATGGTACTTTATAAAATATTTCTGTTCAATTCAATTGTACAGCTTAGACCAATATATGTTGCAAAATACTGACAAAATCACCAATATTAAAATCATAGTTGCATCAGTAATCAAAACCAAACAGTTTTTTTGTGCACTGACAAATTTTTCACAATAAAATAGGACCGTGTTCATGCATGCACTGTGACTTTGAAAACCATACCAAAAAATTGTTTTTAAACAAAATTTAAAGAAAACATGCATAAAATAATAAAAATATGATCTTAATTTAACAAACATGCCTAAACTTCATGAATCACCCAGCAATGTCAGCCAAGAAACATAACAGGTCGATTCTATGTTTTGATGACTTATTATATCTTTACATAGTAGAATGTTATAATTAATTCCCCTTTACATTAGTTTTTTTTCTTTTATACCAGTTATTAGTATAAAGTTTATAAAATACAGATAAAATGATGCAATCTGTGATATTATGTAATTCCTCATATAAAATAACCACCTTCTTACAGATTGTTTGTAATTTTATTTCTGTGCAAAACAGTCGTAACTGCAGTTACGACCGTTTTGCGCAAAAAAATATTACATTTTCAGATACGATCTTATGCCAATTAATGTTTTTCTTATAATTATAGGTAGAATATTGCGCTGAGCCCGCGTTATGTGCCTCAGTAGCGATGTTTTTAGTTCATTGCTGCAGACTTATGAGATTGGAGTTTGCCTTAAAACATGCTCTATATGTGTTCTACAATTCATGTAAATGGCAGTGTACAATTATGCTCCTTGGACCTTACAATTCGTCATGCATCATTCAAGGATCATTAACATTTCAGCGATTGCTTCCTGTTTCATATGTCATGTCAATGAAAATTATCAAACTACTTGTATTTCGCTACATGTATGTACAACCATACTGACTCACTTGATGCATAACCAGAGGTCATTTCTACAAATAAAGTGAGTTTTCATTGCACTAAGTGGACTGCAGGTCATAACAATCGAATAAAACTAAAGAAATTCTATTGCAAATATCACTTGTGTAGCTTTACATGTACAAACAACGACTCTACGCAATCCATGTCCCATATTTCTCTGTAACATCCTAACTGAATTATTAAAATTACATAATATAAATATATAATACATTAACAATAAATCATCCATATATAATTATTTCAATACATTTAAAATAAATGCACTAAAAGTCACTACACAGCATCAGTTTATGTTGAAACAAATACATTTTTACAGAAAATTGAACACAGTAGCTATAGTAAATAGGCCTTTCTTAATATGAAAGACATTCGCAACAATTTCCTTCATTTTTTTTTCAACGACAGATTTACTTAAAACTTGGCACAAACATGCATCAATGTATCCTAAAACTAAAACAATCTTAAAAGATAGGGGTCACCGGCCCTTTTCGGGAAATATTGAATTTTGATTACAGTACCTGTCGAAGCCTTTTTTCAGTTTGTGTTACTTAGAATGTTGAATAATATAAAGCGTTTATATTCAAACAAAGATGGAGATTTGTAAATGCATCTTTTTTTTAATGTTTTGTTTGGTAATATACAAGTGAAGTATAATGATAAAACGCGTTTTATCTACAGTTATCATTTAACAAATTACTTGTAATGGACACTTAACGAGGTGAGTTTTGCATTAAATTTGCCTGTGAAAACATCAATAATTTATCAAATATACGAATATCTTTTGTTCCAAACGACAGATTTTGTTAAAAGATCCCACATACATGCGTCATTGTATACTGAAACTAAAGCAGTTAAAAAAAATATGGGTCACCGGCCTTGTTCCGGAAATATTGGGTTTTGAATACGGTACCTGTCGAGGCCCCTTTATCAGTTTGGATTTTTATCAATGTTTTAAGTACATAGGTTATTTATTTTTCAAACAATGTTATGGTTCTTTCAACCGATATGTTTGTACATGCTTTGTTTGGCAATATACATGTGTATGTTGATAATAAAAACGTTTAACCTACATTTACTGCTTAAATAATTAATTTGACAGGACATTTAAGTGTGTCAAATGGGAACTACTAATGCTTTCTGAAACTTCATTTTTATCAAATGCATATTTTGTACCAAATGACAGATTTTCTTAAAAGACAAATTTCACACAGACATGCACCAATGTATACTTACACCAAAACATTAATAAAAAGAATGGCTCACCAAACTTGTTATGGAAATATTGGATTTCATATAGGGTACCTGTGTAGCCTTTTTCCTGTTTCGTTTTAACATACATAAACAACATATCAATAGAATGAAGATATTTATTGGATCATTTCTGACCTAAATTTGTTTGGAAATACACTTCATAGTGTGTTTTTGATTATTATATATGCTTTATGAACTTTTACTATTTAAAATATTTATTTTGGATGGACATTATCGAGATGAAATTAGTATATTGTAACCTATATACAATAAAGAAAAAATGAAGCAAAATGAGAAATTAACCCAATTATTTTCTGTTTGTTGCGAACATCTTTAACCTCATGCAGAAAACATGAGATCTCCAGAGCGAGACTGAGATGCATCAGATGTAAACACTGCATTGCTGATAAGCAGAATGGCTGATTCATATCGTGACTGGGATACCAATACCATGCCAAAATTTACATTTTCTTTTGTTGAACATTACATTAAAGGAAATAAATTTTCATCTGGCAATAAATAAATCTCATGCTACCATTTCTAAAGTGAGAGATATATACATAGTCTTAAAAGTTCAGTTTATTTTTTTTATTGCACTTTTCATGTACTGAATCAAATTCCATAGTGAATTGCTAAACAAATCAGATATCCACCCCATTTGTGGCCATTACATGTAACTACAGATTCTTATCTGAAGTTCCGGTTAACACAGTAGAGTATATGCAAAATAGACAATTTTGGGTCAATTTATGAATAGACACCTTTCTCGAAAAGTGTACTCACTGAATGCGTATTAAATGCTGCGGTATTGGCACAGTATTTTTTCTGCATTAATACGCATTTAATGCTCTTGAAAATGCAGGAAAAATACACTTATTACAGAAATAAAGTATATTTTTTCTGCATTTTTTCTGCATTAACACACTTAAGTGCATTTAAAGTGTATTTTTCTCCTTGAAAAATACACCATGTCTTCAAAAACTACACTTAACTGTATATAAAGTGTATTTTAAGTGTATTTTCTAGTGCATTAATACACTTTTTTGTAACAAATGCAGAAACAGTGCAAAAAATACACTTAGTGTACTAAAAGTGTATTTAATGCGCATTTAATGCAGAAAAAATACGGTGCCAATAGCGCAGCGTTTAATACGCATTAAATTCACTTTTTCGAGATGGGCAAGATAAGACAATTAGGCATAAACTACTAGTATCAAATGAGGTGCAATCATTATATGGTTAGAACCTCTGAACATTTCTATGAATTGCTGGTACAGGTTTCCCTACAAACTACCATAAATAATAATAATTATTATATTATATTGTTCCTCAGTTCAACCAACAGATTTGGGATGTAAGAAAAATGAACCATGATTATCGGTATTAATTATAATAAGATGTTGACACAAATGGACTGCACTGGACTAGAATGGCGATTGTTTGTTTGTTTTCTCTACAACAGAGACGTGTTCAAACAAATTAAAGTTGATTTGATATTTTCTTATTGCTTAATTAAGTTAATTTCTAAACTTCGTCTAAACTTTATAGTTTGACAGAAGACATGCTAATATTCACATCTTGTTAGTTACATTATAAAATTAAATTTAATTGAAATCGTTAAGCAATATCTATTATACAAATTTTTATTTATATTGAGCAACCCAGCAATTTTTTTTTTCATTCCAAAAAATAAAAAGTAACAGTAACAGGTAAATAGGTAAAAAGAAATGACAATGCTGTTTTGTTTCGTACTGAAGTGAGTAATTTCGTAAAATTTCCTCGCACCAGTCAAAAACACTAGGAACTGCCCCTTTCGTCTTTAACAGGTATAAAAAAAAATCAAAAAAAAAAATCATCTTTTTGAAGTATTTCGATAACACTGCTGTTGTCTTTGAGTTCTAAAAATCATGATTTTTTTTTTTTTAAGTATAAATAACGACACTGACCTGTGTTGTATTATAATTATTCAACTATGTTATTCTAATATTAAGAACAGCATTTTGTGTTTATTTAAAACAATGTATCGTTTCTTGGTTGATATTGTGCAAAATAATTGCAATTAAGGAACAGAAACATTGGAAAAAGCAATATAAATACTAAAAAATAAAATACTATTTTTTTTGCATACATTAGAAATTGTTTGCCTACATCTGTTCTTATTTTTGCCAAGAAATACGGCTTCACATGTAGTGACCAGTGCTATCGGTTATCAATGTTTACAACTGACCCATTTCAGCTTCCTTCTGAGAATGGAATGTTAAAAATGCATACAATGTAGTGAAAACAGCTCATTTATCATAACGAAATGTTAATAATAAGGTATTATCTAGACAAATTTTCAAAATCCATAAACTACATGTACGTGAACGTGTAAAAGCCGGCTCAGCAAAATCAGCGCTGCTCTTAGTTTTTAAATATAGAAAAATCAGCTTGTTTGGTGTAATTTCAAGAAAAATGTGGTATGATAAATAGGAAAACAGGTTACTGCCTGGTCTTGTGTAATATATCAGGTTCAGCACGCCTCGCCGTTATATTATTTTAAGCCTCACCTGATATATTACACACAACCAGGCAGTAACCTGTTATTCTCTATGTATCAGCTAGACCCTTGCTTATAATAGGCCATATCAAAATGCAATTCTAATCATTTTAATCAAACTTGTGAAAACAACAGGCTGTTTGTCAGCATTCATTGCCTAATTCATATGATTGCTAGCAAGCTCTCGTTATATCAAAAGACACTTGATTATATTATCACAAGCATTGTCTGAGTTATACGCTATATTTTGACGCTAATTGGATCATTCATAAATGTGCTCTTTTTTTATTCCAAAAAAAACAATTGCCTACCTACCTACCTGTTACCAGCAACCTTGGGTAGCAATGGCAAACAAACTATTTTTTAAGGTTGGCCTAATAATGTAATAATTTGTCTAGTATGTTCCAATATTAATTGCATGCCCTTTTACCAAGGTTGGCACATTTAGGCATTGCAACTTTTCTTTCTCTGAGATTTAAAATCGGTTCTTACAACTAACCACTGATGATAATCCTTTAAATAAATGTATGCATATATTTCAAGTCTAATCCACCTACCTTTGTATTTTGATGTAGAATCCTAGAAAAATTTGATTGAAAAACAGACATCCTCATATTAAACCGGTAAGAAATGTAAAGTATTTTAGTGAAAGATATAAAGGATATAAAGGATATTACATGTATACAGTGTAAATTATGGTTATATAACTGCCTATATTAAGATTATATCAAGTATCAAAAATTATCGAACGATGAATGCCAATTACTAGAACAGTGTTTTATACATGTATTTCCGTAAATGTAAGCCAGAGTAATTATACAATTATCATGAATTAACAATACACAGTTTGTTATCTTAAATCAAGTGCCACATGTTTCAACCCAATGTAATTATTTCTGCATAACTTATATTATAAATATATATAATTTTGAACTTCTAAATTAGATGAAATTAAATTTCCATTTATATAATGTACCCATAAGCCCTGTTTGAACAGTTTTTATTGGTAAGAACATCAAATGGACTGATTGAACAAAGGAGTTTATGATCAGGGTTGGCATGAATCACCCGCCCCCGGTTTTCCCGGTGGATTTTACCATTTTTTCCCGCCCTGGTCAATACTCTGAAAGTGGGCAATACTGGGCAATACTATTTGTTCTTCAATTACTATACAGTTTAAATAGTTTTTATCAATCTTTTATCAATCTAAATGCTCAGTTAACTTATGTCATAATGAAAATTGCTTATTTTTAGTTTTGCAGATTCAATACATGCATAGTGACAGTATTTTTTAAGCCTCTAGTTTATTCATTTATTTTTCGATGGCATTGCTTTTCATTAAATATATTTTTATGTTGTTTGTGAAATTACTTCCCTTGATAATCACATACGTCTACACTTATTCGCCCTACTTTTTTTCTTGCATTGAACTGTTCTTTTTTGTTATCAATAAATAACATGGGGAGGTATTCTCTCATTAATAATTCCAACCTTGTCAGTATAATTATAATATAATATTGCATAATACTGGGGATTACTGGGCAAATCACTTTCTATTTTCTTTACTTACTTTCTAATGTTTATTCAAGGTGTCCAGTTTAATTGTTTGTTGAGTAATTGCATCTGGCAATTCAATCTAAGTTTGTGTTTGTTTAAGAGGGTGTACATATCACTTAATTGTATCATTAATTTAATATATAGCATGGGGCTGCAATGTTGTTTTGTTGCAACATGACATAACCTAATATATTTTATAATATAAAATATGTTAGAATTGTCTCAAATATTGTCTCTGTTCTCTAATACATCTCTACTTTTTCTTTGATAAACATAATTCTGTTACATAAACATGAGTAAAAACACAGATGCCAAAGTAATACTCAGTATTGTCCAGACTGACCAAAAATTTCAACTTAAATTTTGTGAAAAAGAAAAGAAAATATCAATATGTTTCTACATGAAAAAGTAATAAACAATGTAACTTACAGTATATAATTGTTAACAGATATGAGTTTATATGTAAAAACTCATTATTATTATGCAGTGTCAACATAATTGTCACAGGCAAAAAACAGATGCCTGTCCTGCCTACTTCTGTTGTTAACCTGGCAATCAACAGGAGAAATACAGATGCCTGTCCTGCCTACTTCTGTTGTTAACCTGGCAATCAACAGCAGAAATACAGATGCCTGTCATGCCTACTTCTGTTGTTAACCTGGCAATCAACAGGAGAAATACAGATGCCTGTCATGCCTACTTCTGTTGTTAACCTGGCAATCAACAGGAGAAATACAGATGCCTGCCCTGCCTACTTCTGTTGTTAACCTGGCAATCAACAGGAGAAATACAGATGCCTGTCCTGCCTACTTCTGTTGTTCACCTGGCAATCAACAGGAGAAATACAGATGTCTGTCCTGCCTACTTCTGTTGTTAACCTGGCAATCGACAGGTGCAATACAGATGCATGTCCAGCTTACTTCTGTTGTTCACCTGGCAATCAACAGTAGTAATACAGATGCATGTCCAGTCTACTCCTGTTGTTCACTTGGCAATCGACAGGTGTAATACAGACGGATGTCCAGCCTACTCCTGCTGTTCACTTGGCAAACGACAGGTGTAATACAGACGGATGTCCAGCCTACTTCTGTTGTTCACCTGGCAATCGACAGGAGCAATGCAGATGCATGTCCAGCCTGCTTCTGTTGTTCAGCAGGCAATTGACAGGTGCAATACAGATGCATGTTCTGCCTACTTCTGTTGTTCACCTGGCAATCAGCAGGGGTAATACAGATGCATGTCCAGCCTACTTCTGTTGTTCACCTGGCAATCGACAGGAGCAATGCAGATGCATGTCCAGCTTACTTAGGTGGTTCACCTGGCAATCGACAGGTGCAATACAGACGCATGTTCGGTTGAATCAGTTGGGACCATGACAAACACTAAATGACAATCACAGTGACACCATCAAAACATTGGGCGAGTGCTAAATGGACATCGGCCAAAAGCAACTAAGAAATTTGGCAAATCTCCTCATTCTTCTGGTAAATTGGTAGATGTCCGCCACCTATCACTAGGCACTGCAAATTTTGAAATCAAGTACATGCACTGTTGATCTTTTGTTTCATGTAAATGGGGCAATAATTCAGGTGCTTATGTTCCGTTTTGTACCACTTTCTAATGTGTTCATGATCATACACATGTGGATGAGATTGGGTGTGAAATGAAGTCTACATTCCGCACATAGTCCATTTCTTGCATTTTTTCTCACAAAGAAAGGACAAAACTCGCGGAAAATGTTAACAATTTACAGTTATTCCTAAGCCGCAATCAATCACCGTGAAGCAACGCCCTGTAGGCGGAGTTTCACCTCGCAGTAAAATCAGTGTAAGCCGATTGAAACGCTCTGTTTATCTTCGCGTTGGAATGACGTTATGATTGACCAATCAGCGCAACAGGCATGTAACCACACACAAGTAACCTTATACGCCCGCCCATGCATATTATCGACCGTAAAAAGATTGCTAACCATTTTTGTATTTACTGAATTTAATAACTTAAAAAAATAAACTGCGAAAGATCTGTCAGAAATACGTTAATATCGTAATCGGAAAAGCCTATCCAGTGTTACTGTTTGTTATAGAGCTGTATTGTTTATGTACCGGTGTTTTCTACGAAAGAGGGCAAAATGTTTGCTGACAACCACGACGTCACGTTCCACGCATAAAAAGCCTGCATGTACCGACCATGTGATTTACTAAATACAATTCTTTAACTTGTGACGCGACTAGGCACGGCGTGCACGAGAAAGTTTTCCCGCCGTTTATGCAAGAGCAAAGCATGTATAATAGACATGTATTTTAATCAAGATCTTTACAATTCACCAATTATCTAATCAGTACTACGTTCAACAGTTGTAAAGATTAAAACATTATTAAAACATTAAACACATGCACATATAAACATAATAAATCAAAAAAAGAGGCTCCGTAAATAGATTGAATGTAACCTAAAAATTCTAGAATGATGAGAATAGTGGCTTTGACCATGACATCACTGTGCGAATGTGATGCGCACTGGACATTAACATCCGGAAAAAAAAAATATTACTTTCAGTTTCGCCACAACAATGATGCTTTTGCTTTTAAAAGTCTACAGGTATACCGTTTAAACGATGATGTTTCATTTATTTCATTTCGTTTAAACCTTTAAACACAATTTAAAACGTATAAGCCTTACATTTAAGAGCTAAAATGCACCAGATAACGTCATTTGACACGTGCCACAAAAAACATTTGAGGTTGGGAGGGGATACCACTCCCTAACCCACCCCTACGGGACCGGGGCGCCTGAAAAAATTCCTGGGGAAGACACTGCCAACAAGGCATTCCTCAGACTTACTGAAATTTTTTAACCTATCCATGTTGCCGGGGCGAGTAGAACACTAATTTAACCCAAAATGTGTTAATTACAGAGTTCTTATCAATTAGACTTCTGAACCTGGTGAACTATACAGACCCATCTTGGCCCTCTTGTTTAAACTATCAGTGAACCTGGCTTTGCTTTTCAGAGCCTGAACGCATTGCAACATCATTCCAATAAAAATTAAAAGAAATCCAATCCAGCTAAACCATATTCAGGGCTTTCATTAACTTTTGAAAACTGGAAGTTTGAACTTCCTGGCATCTGATTTTGGAAGTTTTGCTCATAATATTTGGAAGTTTTGACTGTATTGTGCTACATGTACATATGTGTATTGTGCTACATCAGCCTACATGTACATAAGTCCTGGGCATTTCAGAAATGAAATTAAGTATAAAATTCAAGGTGTTTTTAAGGCCAGTTCTTTTTTATCAAGTGTTTATATGCCAGTTTATTCAGTGAAAGAAGTATACATTTATAAATTATTTAATTTTTCTTCTAACTAACAATTTTGGAAGTTCTTCAACTTCCATTGCTGCAATTTTGGAAGTCCTGTGACCAAAACTGGGAGTAAATTACTCTCAAACTTCCCATAATGCAAGCCCTGATGTTGCATGTTAATTGTTATTTAATTTTATTGAAGGCAGGGTTTTTAGTAGACTGTAAACATGAAGGGTCACAAACTTTTAAAGTCATTCAACTTAAGTGACTAGTTGAATGCACTTCTTATGAAGTATGTATTGTTGACGGTTGTTGGTTTTTACATACACTGAAATAATGTTCATGCGTACATTTTTAGACATTCATACATCATAGTTTTAGAGCCTCAGCTTCATATGAACTGGCCCTCCAATTATATATCATTTATTTATAAGATGTGCACCTATAGAAAAAAACATTACATGTTTAGAATAGTGCAGTATAAACATGTCAATGTTAACAAAAACTATCCGAAATAATGTCGTCCGAACAAACATGCATGAAAGGAACATAAAATAACGTGCTTATACTTAACTAAATTTGAACTAAAAAGTTATGACGACATAAGATACTTAAATTAACAGATAAATAGTCAAATAAATATGTGCTATAACAGTAACACACTTAAAGGTTCGTTATAATATGGTATTGTTGATTGTTTACAGGTCGAGTTAGCATCTTCCAATGGTGTCATACGAAATAGTTTTGTTGTAAATACGTATGCAAGTTACACAGTACTTAGCTATATATAACTGGACGATACTTTTTATAGGGGCAATGTTTTTCCTTTGTTACAGCGAATTTAGCCCTATAAAGAAAAGTGACACTTAATTTGTTGCACGTCTTGTAAATAAATTTTAGCTCCACTGATCAAAGGCCAGCGAATCAGGGTCCGTTCGCCCTAAAACTGTCTCGCCCTTTGTTTCGTTCGCCGTATATCCCCTTCGCCCTGGGTCCGTTCGCCCTACTTCGATGTTTATGAATTGGTATAAGTTGAAATTAACGAATGCATCGAGGTTATTCGAGTGCTGATGACATTAAATAATTTCCAAAGATAAAAAGGGTCTATTCTGAAGAAAAAAGTACACATAATCAGCTTCATATGTTAAAAATGCAGATACAGAAAACCATATCTTCGAGGTGTGCTGGATCAATCAAATTCAAATAATTTAATTCTAAAATTATTTTTTTTTAAGTAAAGTATTGATTATATCCTAATGCAATACGTATATGCATTGTTTTTTGACTATACACATTATTGCATTATACAAACAATGAACAATTAATACAATTTGGACTAATGTTTTGTAGATGTCTTCGCAGCATAATATCAAATATATTTAGAAATTAATAAAAACAACCAGAACCATTACTAAAAGTATGCTAATGGAGGTTTAAGAGCTGGAATACTAATATTCGTGCTCATACTGTTTAAAGGGTAAAAACACACACAACTTTGTGTATTGTTTCTGGTATCGAAAACAACATTAAATTATGTGTGCGTTGAAAATGTTCCTTGGGTGGTCCTCTACCTAAGTTGCTCAAGTAGTTCCGGTCCGCTGCACGGTCTAGGGTCATTTCGTAACATTACCATTTCGTAACCATTCATTTTCGGTTGTTTCGAACACATCGATCGGTCATTTCGTAACCATGTCGGTCAGTTCGTAACCACTTAAAAATCGTTGTCAGTATCGATAACATCTTGAGTGTATATCGGGTGCTTAAATAATTAAAAAAGGTCTCTGTGGCGAGCGAATAACTTTAGAAGCGTAATAATTAATTAATAAATGTTGAGATAAAAAATAAATGCAACCATTTCTGGAATAATTATGTAATTATACTGCAGCGACATATTAAAAACAGAAATTATTATGCTTTGTAATATGGAAATAATCGACACCCTTCTGCACAAGTTGGCCACCAGAGCTATAAATAGATTTTTTTTTCAAACGGCATGTCCTCCTAATCTTCTGGGTAGATTTTCAGATAATTTCACCGAAATAATCTTGGGGTGATCCGCTTCCAGAGTTGCTCCGTTGAAAAACGTGGCCGCCAGCGGCTGGGCCATTTTTCCTTATAATTATATGGCTATATTGAAATATTTTAAAATCTTTTTGTCAGAAACCATAGGTTGTAATTTAAAATAATTTCACCGAAAAACGTTCCTTGGGTGGATCTCTACCAAAGTTGCTCAAATGGTTGCGCTCCATTGAAAAACATGACCGCCAGGGGGCGTGGCCATTTTTCTTATATGACTATATTGAAACTTTAAAAATCTTCTTGTCAGAAACCACTGGATGGATTTCGACAAAATTCCACAGAAATGTTCATTAGGAGATTCTCTACCGAAATTACTCAAATGGTTTCGCTCTGAAAAACTATGTAAGACACATCCTGCAGAAAATGCATCATGCTTGATGACATCCCAACTTCCAAATTGCACATTGCAACTTCCTTTGTGGTATCTTTCAAATCTCTACATGGTAAAAATAACTTAGTTCCATGTCTTTGTTTTTTCCTTTTAGCCTGCAACTGCCAGATTTTGTTTTACCAAACCCCATTGTCATGCGTTGCAATATCTATAATATCCCATCAAAGTTAATTGTATCAACCATGTAAATCTTGTAATTTTAAATGCTGTGTCGATTTAAATGTAAATATTAAGTGAGACCGCAATTTGTTACAATTTCATTCAGGTGAGTGTTTAATTCTTAGAAATATGTATTTTGACAATGACCATTCTATTCCAACATCTTTCCGTTGTACGTAGACACTGTTTGTTGAGAATAAGACGCGCTACTAAAAAAGTTACCGAAGGGAAAGTTTGTCAGCATGAGGTTGAAATAAACGGTTACACAAAGAAAGTGTGTTATTTTCTGTAAATAAATCCCTTCAGTAGCACGGGATATGGTCAAATTATATATTTGCGAACATATCAATGCCTGTTCAGCAGTTATAAAATGTAATCACAAAATATACAATTTTAAGCTATTATCGATGTATGTGGTGAATTTACGTTAAATTTAATGCACAATTTAGTGAACACATTACAAGTTTCATACCATGGTTTATTACAACATTTTGCGTTTTGATCTAAGATTTATTTAGCTGAAATAAAAATGCATCTATTTTGAAAAGAAATTATCGTTTTAAGTGATTTTAATTAAGTTTCAGTAAATACTCATAATTAATAAATACCGCAGCGATACTTATTAAAAGATTGCTTGAAATTTGCCATTTTCACGATTTTTGAAGCCAACATTGTGGTTTTACTAAAGGCTATACATTTAAGGCAAACTTATTATTGCTATCCATCTTTCCTTTCTGTTCGCCACCCCCTGAATAATGGAAATTACTTGTTATTTCTTGTTAAACTTGTGTTAGCTATTTGTATTGAGACAATTCTATCTCATAAATGCAGTTTTGTATGCCCCCACAAAATGGGAGGCATTAAGCATTGCACTTGTCCGTCCGTACGTCCGTGCGTACCTACTTTCATCCGTACGTCACGAAATTCTGTGGACTCAACTACTCGTTAACGGCTAGGTGGATTTCGCTCAAAATTTCATAGCTGAACAACCTTAATGTGTAGTTGATCTTAGCGGGAGCAATTTGGGCTACCATCAATGTTGGCAGAATTATGGCCCTTTAACATTTTTCCCACTATAACGGCTGGACGGATTTTGCTCAAACTTTCACAGCTGAACAACCTTAATGTGTAGTTGATCGAAAAGACGGAAATTTGGCTGCGATCAATTTTGGCAGAATTATGGCCTTTTGACATTTCTGCCACTAAATATACTTCATAAAATTTTGTGGACTCAACTCCTCTTTTACGGCCGGGAAGATTTCGCTAAAACTTTCACAACTGAACTATCTTAATGTGTAGGTGATTGCAAAGGAAGGAATTTTGGTTGTGACCAATTGTGGTCGAATTATGGCCCTTTCTCTTTTTTTCCATTATAGAAATTATTACAATAAATTTGTGAAGGCAAAAATTAGTGTTGGGGAAACGCCCTGTGTCTGTGTCCAAAATGCGTCGTGGGGGGCATCCGTGTCTGTGACACATCTAGTTTATTTTACAAATTGCGAAATTAAGATTTTGTTTTACAAAATTAAGATATTGTAATAAATTTTCTGAAATCGCTACACACTATGTGCATAACCCGGGATTTGTGTAAACATTAATTTGGTGTTTGTTAGTCTAATACAGGCTTTTTAAAATTATATTAAAATTGATATAAAATATATGTGCTTTCCTATCAAAATGAAGACTGATTCAAATGATAGAAAACATCTGAAAATTTCAGCATAGGTCAGTAACTAAATGAACGGCTGATCTCTAAATTATCTAGGAGAACCTTCAATTTAAGGATAACAGTCTCACTGGTGTTGAAATTATGTTCATGTAGGATATACAAGCTATTCAATAGTAGTGTGCTCTTAAGTGGCCGAATCAATATACAGAAAAAGAGGCTATCCAACCTTTTGTCACCTTTTTAAAACAGCTACTTTTTATTTTCTAATCTTTTGTATTGGATTTGAAGGGAGATGGCTGTCAGTTTTGCGAATTGTTTCGTTTGTACTTCTTAATTTAATTATTTTGGAAGGTGTTGTTGCAGCATATTTCCTTTGCTATTGGTTCCGTGTCTTTTCTTTGAAGTTCAAAAATGTTTTCTGTTCATTCGAGGCATATCTGAAAAATTAAAATGATACACAACGTATATACATAATAGTATAGTCATTGACATACAAAACAAAATAAAATAAACGCCAACGCGCTTGTCCGTTGTTTTAACGGTGTTTCTAGTCATAAACATTATACTGGTGCATTAAATCAACTTTAAAAGTATCCACATGCATTTAAAACGGCTTAAACCAGAATAATATGGACGTAGTTCACGCGTGTTTCACATATCCAATCTTATGTACCATAATCGTTTCTAGCCTTATCGCGATTATCAGCGAAGCGTCTGCTCTGTCAAGCGCCATATTTTCGGCGATTTTCCGAAGATCACCGGACAATTGCTTGAAGCCATAAGTATTATAACCTTATCATAAAAAATCAATAATTGAATGCTATACTTTACAAGGCCGGGAAGTGCATTCTGACGCATATCGAAGAAACTTCCTCAGGCAATAAATCGATATAGAAAATATAGGGAGGTTTTTACTTAACAGCTTATCTCGGTTTTATTGAAGATTTCTCAGGATATTTGCAAATTATTTCGGAAACTCCAATTTCTTACCAAGTATCTGACACAATTTTATTTAAATTTCCAAAAAGGGACCATAACAGTTTTGTTTTTCATTAGTGTATATTGCTATTTTCTGCAATGATCTCGTATCAATTCTGAATAAGCTTCTTTTATAAAAAGAAATAAGTTTTTTCTTTCCCTCTAGATTTTTTATTTAAGTATCATAATTATGTCGGTAATATTTAATCTGATATGAACCGCATACGTGTAATTATACTTCGTAAGACAAACAGGTAGTCCTGTTCATTTCCTAATTATCGCCTTATTATCACCTTTTGTTACTAACTACAAAGTGTTGCAGGTACTGAAATGAAGAACTCAAAGATTGGCTACTTTTTTCGCGACAAACATAACTGTTAAGAAGTTTTATATGCGATATTATTTTTTCACTTTTTAAGACGCATAGCACAAGCATGGAACGCTCATAAAGAGTACGTAAAAAATTAATTACAAATTAATAAATGAAGGTGACACACTGTGTTTATCCTGTATATTTGTAAACGACATGGATCCAGATCCGTGTATACGGCAACAATATGACACCGGCTAGGATAAACATGCCACTTAGTGAAATTTTAAAAATAAAACAAAATCCAATTAAATAGAATCTAACCGTAAACGGTAGCTTTATAATAGGTTATGATACATTAAATCCTGAATTAATAAATGAACATAACCATAAAATAAATATATATTCAATGTTCATCCTCTTGTCAATCTATTGTTTACTTATTCTAACTTAATATCTGAATAGAAAATTTAACTTTCAATTAAGTTTCAATACGAATTCAACAAATACATGATAAAGCATAATGTCAGTTTTATTGCAGTCCGTAATTTATTGCCGATACAAGCCGGAAAAGGCCGAACGCCGAGATGCATTTCGTACATTTCCGTGAATGGGTGAAAATTACCACAAGAATCAATTACAAGTGATACTAAAGTTAATAAATGACGGTCTAAATGCTAACTTTCACTAACACAAGTATATTGAATCGAAAGGAAAAAGATTTTCCTAGCTAATTCCACCTGTGCAACTTTGAATTTAAATATAGAAATACTGTTTTTGCAGCAATTTCCTAACCCGTTGTCAACACATTTTACCAAATTCCCTATTACTTACATTGAAATAAGAACAAAATGACACCTGTACTTTTAAAACCTTAAAACGACGGTCCAAACGTTAAGTTATCAAAACGAACAAAATACCATTGTTTAGGGAAGATATTATATATTCAAATGCAACCTGTGCAATTTTGATATTTACAGTATTAACAAAAATATGAATGTTTGAAGTACACAGTTCTTAATTTTCCTATTCAATTCAATGTTAAATCTTATCATCGATTTTGATCGATAGCGACCGCGGGATTGCATTGAAAGTTGGATATGAATTTAAAAAAAAACGTTAATATATAAATTATGCGAAAAATTACTTCATAGTCAAAATTAAACTAAGTGAGGCTTGATGGAAACGAGTTGTTAATGAATATTTTGTATTTATAACCCCTCAATCTACAAATTTGACATCATGCTGTCAAACTTTCCCAGGCCCTTCAATAACTTTTTTATTAGAGCATTTTATTATCAACAAACAGTGTCTACGTACAACGGATGTGGAAACAGAATGGTCTTGGTCGAAATACATACATTTAACAATTAAACACTCACCTGAATGAAACTGTAACACATTTTTACAAAACGTCGACAAAGGACGGCCATATTTATGGCACATATATTGCGGTCTCGCTTAAAATTTACACGTGCATCATTAACGTTCAACCCCTTGTATTAGAATATTTGAAATTTTCTGTACGTCTAAGTAAGGTCGCTTTCGAAAACAAATCATTTTCCCGGAACCACTGGCGTTCACCTACGATTTAAATACGAGACAGATCCCTAGAGCAATTTAATTTATAATTTACCTTTTTTACCAAATTTTCCAGTTATTTCCTTAACCTTAAATAGAATGTTTGAGCGCATTTAATTTTCCACTTCCTTAAAGCAACAACACTATAGTCGACCTCCATTGCTAATATAGCAAAATCAATTTATAGAAAACAACTACATGTATATTTCAAAGAGTTTATTTAAAGGGAATGATATGCTGAGTTCAGGAGATGAATTAAAATACCCGAATACAAATATGAACAAATGTTAACAACACTCACGTCTATCAGGTCTCAACAAATGACGAGCAATATAGCAGCTAAAAATACGCAAACATTTTATGCTAAATTGATATATTATAAGCAGACGTGGGTCCATGTACAATTATAATTTAAATCATTATAATTGATAACTTTTTTTTCAAGTAATTGTAACACATGATTAATTGCCAAGACAGTTAATTCGTTTAATTGTAATTTAATTAATTACAAGACCAAAAAAGCAAATAATTGACAATTAAAATCACATACATTGTAACTGCGAGTAAGCGAACACTTGGTTTTGGTTTGCCCTTAAACTAATTGCGCATGCGCAGCGTTGCTACACTGACCAGTTGTAGTTCTTACTTGCGTTGTGTTGCGATAACAGAGTTTTAATGTGGATAATTAATGCCTAAAAAGAGGTACATCATCTATATAAATTAACCATTAACATTAATAATAATTAAGAATATCAGTTATTAAGTATTTCAGTATTTTTTTTAGTTATATTAAGTTTTATTATTTTGTGCGTCGTATCATTAATTAAGTTACACCTTCTCAATTAATACCTTGTATGTTTATACCGATTTCTTAAATATAGTTTTTGTTATCACATTATTATATAACACTTTCAGTTCGACTTAGACGTATGCGTAGATGTTGATGTGCACGGAGTAATTAGAATAATAAAATTAACTTCATAAAACGTCTCCAGTTCGTTTCTTTGGGCACACACCGGCACCCGAACTGCGGTCAGCATATACATGTATTCAAATTTTTACTGTAATGCATCTATCAGTCAGGGAGGAAGCGGCGGGCATATACGGGACTTTAGGCTGAAAGCGATTCCCGTCTGTCGGAAATTTGACATTCCGCATGATTCTGGGTCCCGGGGTAACAGTGCACCTATCAATATTTCCCCCCAGGGGGGAGGGGCGGGCAATCCCAGGGGAATTTGACTAATTGTATTTTGGGGGATCTAATTCCCCACCCTAGAGAGCCAAGCATTTTTGTCTTAATCCCCTCAATGGGGTTGCTTAATTGGTGTATCAAATGGCCAGAGGCCAATATTACCGCGATCTAAATTCCGAACAAAGTCTATCTCCCGGAACCCGGAATCATTCGGCGTATCTAATTCCCGCCTGTCGGGAATTGCTTTCAGTCTAAAGTCCCATATATGCCCGCCGCTACCCCAGGTGTAAATATTGATTGGTGCATAGAAGTTGGTCGGATTTTAGATCCCGGTTTTAAGCCGTTGATTAAACATACTTTTTTGCAGTTAATATTTTCAGTTAAATATATTAAAATATGCAATTTTCAAATGGTGGACCTGCAAAAGAATCTCATATATCTGAGTCAATATAGCAATATTTCTGATGTAGTTTTATAAAATAATATTATATATAAAAACTGCCTAAGGGAAGTAACTGCTGTGAGGAGTACCAGTTTTACGTTTAAGTTGTCCGTCGTCACGTCACTGGTATAAATAGTTTCGTTTTCATTTTTGACCAATAATATTATATGATTTTTTCGTGTGCGATTACTGAACATAATATATTATAGAAGTTTTCCCCCACCTTTGCATGACAAAATGAAATGAATGCAAACATCGATGTACCGACTATCGGGTGCAACGATGGGGAAGAAAATTAGCGATAAGACCCATTTAACCGATAACGTTTACTAACATTTACACAGATGAGCAAGAATTTGCAGTGCTCCAGCAGAACGAAGGGACTACACGCGTCTTGACCTCTGCTTATCGTATCAGTGCTTTGTTTGCTCTGTTGAAAAGGCACGTTTAGCTCGATAAACCTCAAACATCCCAAGGGAGTTTCTTTCTAACTTACTCAGTGGCGTAGCTAGGCCATTTCTGTGTTGTAGGCCCGGGCATAAGGTCAAGATACGAAGTTAGAACTTTGTCAAAGACATTTATGCTTTAACATTTATAAATTTATATGACTATATTAATTATTCGGATATATGTGAAAGTATAAACCGATAAATATAATACAACACGTTCTTGCTCTAACCTTCATCAAATTCATTTACTTTACAGGTCCTTCAAACAAAATAGGTAGAAACAAATGCGTATAACATGGGTTTTAACTATATGCCTTCACGTCCGTTGCTCAAATTGGCTCACTGCAAAATAGTTTAAGTTTCGCTGACGTGTGGTGGCTTGAAAGTAGTAAATCGCTCGGAAATGGTCCCCACGTTTTGGCCACCGCTCTACTTTATCACGTATTAAATATCTTTCTTATAAATGTATAAAACAAAATGAAATTTGGTGTGATTGCTATTGTAATATTGCACAAAATGTTTGTCAATTTAAATCTTGGGAAACTAAACTATCTGTTTAAACAATTATGTTTAAGCTCGAAAGAAGTCATTGATTTAAATTTAATTTCAACTTTAAATCACATATATTCGGTACAAATGTCTTTAATGTGGTATTTCCTGTGCCAAATCTTTATTGCTGTTGAGATCATTATATATATAATCTGAAATATTTAGAAAACAAAACAATAATATAGCATCCCCGAAGGTATATATACCCGCTGTCTATATTTTATCATTTTCACTGAACGTTGGCGCAGGTACTACGGTGTAGATTTATTTACTTAAGAATTGGTATCGAGCTAGAACGGGTATGTTTTACTAAGTACTTTTTTGTATTGTACGAATATGAGCGAGCGAAGCGAGCAAAAAACAATAGCATATTGATCCAGTTTTTACCGTTTTGCTATCCCAAGAAAGCAAAAAATATTCAGATACTGACTTTAATAATCGGCTTAAGTCTATTTCTATTTGTGTCAAAAGGCACATTTCGTAAATGAAAATGTCTTATAATCGATCTCTTATTCTTAATAAGGAATTAAATCGTTATACACTTAACCCCCCTTACCATTCGATTTTTATTGCATGTTTAGGTCATTTTTATTTTACTTTGAGAAAAAGTTGTAGGCCCGGGCCTACACGGCCTACCTGTAACTACGCCACTGAACTTACTGATAGCAGTTTCTACTATATGTAAATTTTGTTTACTGGCCAAACACATTGCAGTATGTTTGTGATAAACAAATGTTCAATGTAAACTGTGTAGCGATAAGTGCAGGAAGACATCCAATAGAGAAAGTAGATATTACAAGAACGTGCATTACTTATGGTGTAAGAATCTTGGCGTGATAGTTTATACAATTTTGGATGGTTATCAGAAACAGGAAACGCAGAGTTTAATAAGTTACTTTGGATATACAACTTTGTTTTGTCAGTCTGGTAATTGTTTGGTAATTGTATAACTTGGACAACTATAAAGGAATATACATAGTTCACGGACACGTAAGTAAACGTTCTACAGAAAGTTGTTTTAATATTTTAGTAGTATATGGACACACAGTCTATATTATTATTTGTATGACATTATCTCATAATTAGAAGATACGACGTCATAATTAGGAGATAATGAGTCTTAATTACGCGAAAATATCCCCTTGTTAAGGATACTAAGTCCTAATAACGAGCTACATTATTAGAAGATACATGTACTCACTCCTAATTATGACTTAGTATCTCCTAATTATGACTTAGTATCTCCTAATTAGGACTTAGTATCTCCTAATTAGGACTTAGTTTCTCCTAATTAGGACTTGATAACACCATTATCAAACACTATACTACAGTTGTATAAAATAAATCATTATTTTTCATTTTGTCCTCACATTGTTACAAAAAATGTTTCAAAACACAGTTTCCATGGTAACAAAATTAGACAATTAGTTATTTAGGTTAAAATCTGAGTGCACATTACCAATTTCAATTATTTTACCAAAATCTTGTTGAACACATTGTATTTGCATATTAGTATCTTATTTATAAGCTTATAAAAGTACATTGTTTGTGATAATTGCACTGGCATGAAATATCTTTACAAACCTGTTGGAATCAATTTACATGTATGTAGGTTTAATAATAATAAACTGTATAGTAACTGTCTCCATATCAACAACATTTTAGATGCTATTGGGGCAGTATAACAAACAAACGTGCAATAATGATTTAATTAATGCATGCCACATGTGTTTATAAAAACAACCTTTATAGTTTTAGCACGCACACTAGTATTGTTTAATTGAATATCAAACAAATGAACAAAATTAACAATATAATTTTGTGTTACTTACATCCTTAAACGGTAGGTTAAAAAAATCAAACAAACAGTTACTAGTATCATTTATTCAAACTTGACAACACTAGAACAATGACCCATGACATAATACCTAAACATTTTAGTTTCTAAGAAAAAAAGGTAAATAATTCTTCATCGTTACAAATAACAACTAAAACTTATCCAATTTTAGAGTACTTAGATTTTGTCCACATGAAAACAAGATATATATGCAAGAGAATATAATAAGATACTGGTACATGTACTGGCCAGTATTCAAAAATTGCCTAAGGGAAATCTTAAATACTACTTATGTGTTATACATGTGTTAATTATTTCTGTTGACAAAATCGTAACATACTAAACACCTTAGCAATTTTTACTAGTTGAAAACATTTAAATATAAAAAGACTCCTTCATGAAACCTCCATAGACTTTAAGAATTTTGTGATTTAAAAAAAACTTAGGTTTTCCCTATAGAGCTAAAAACTTACGTTTTCCCTATAGAGCTTTGTGAATAGAGCCCTGGTCAAATTAACACGAATTTTAGAGCTTTTGTTGGGATTAACAGTTATGGAAAAACGCATTCCTTTTGTCCAGTTATGATCAAACATTAATGAATGTGTACAAATTTAAACAAACACTCAACACGTTCATCTTTGTCTCTGATGATCCCATTTAGGAACTAGAGGTGATTGGCAGGTTAGCAACAGTTGTACGACAAAACTGTCAGATTTCATCATGGAGATACCACTGCCTTTCTGAAGACAAACGGTGAAACCTGGTCCAAATATTTGGTTCGCCATTGCATCAGTTTGAATGTTGACACCTGGCCTCCCCACATTTTACTTTTACCTCGGGACCGTCAGTAAGCTTTCAACACGAGGTGCATCTACATTGAAGAAACCCGATGTGGCATATTATGGTCATACCGTCATGACTTCATGACTGTTGTGGCTGTGTCCTGTATAAATAGTACAGTACAAGTACCGGTATTCTTTTGTAAACAATAATCCCTCATGATTTTTTGTAATTATAGGTCATACATTTAAACTTAATATAATATAATGTCATTCATTAACTATCAAGTCCTTAATAGATGTGTTTTTTAAATAAAATGTACATATAGTAGGGATTTCGGATGGCATTCATCATTAGATTAATCTCTCAAGCTCCATATGGTTTCTGCAATTTGGTGACATGATAATCTGATATCATGTGGAATAATACTCGGTTCATAGTTCATAATACCTGCATGGTTACAGCACCCATATGTCGCTATTTGTTTTCCCACAGCAAAAATGCCAGTCACTTGATAACTTGGTGTGGCCTGCCAGCATCAATGAGTATTTGATCCCCTAGTGTATTCCTTCAAAATATGAACTTAAGATAGCAATTTTAAGATAGAGTATCCAACAAATGAAGATATTCTGTTAAATACATTGGGCTTTGGGACTGTTTTTTTTAAACAATGTGGAAAATGTGCACATTTTCCATATTAATAAATTAAATCATCCCAGTGTCAAAGAAAATAACATGTGAATTGTATATGAATTATGTATAACTATAAGCATTTTAAGGCAGAATACTTACCAGTCAATTTTCTCCACACAGCGTAGACCAGGACAGTATTATGTTTATTCTGTCCATCACAGTTGTTGCAGAGGAATTGAGAATACCTCTCACCAAGACCATAGTATTTAAGGTAATGGCGGAGGAAGCTTATAGCTGGGTGGGCCCATTTTCAATATACTAATTTCATCTCTAATGTCCATTCAAAATAAATTGTTTTAATAGTAAAAGTTCATAATGCATATTTAATGATCAAAAACACACTTATGCAATGAATTTCCAAACAAATCAGTTCGGAAATGATCCATTAAATATCTCCATGCTATTTTGGTAATTGATACGTTGTTTATGTAAACCATGTTAAAACGAAACAGGAAAAAGGCTACACAGGTACCCTATTTGAAATCCAATATTTCCCAAACAAGTACGGTAAGGCATCCTTTTTATTAATGTTTTTGGGTAAGTATACTTTTATGCATGTATGTGCGAAATTTTAAGAAAACATGTCGTTTGGAACAAAATGTTCATTTGATAAAATATGAAGTTTCAGAGAGCGTTATTTGTTCCCATTTGACACACTTAAATGTCCAGTCAAATTCATTATTATAGCAGTAAATGTAGGTAAAGCGTTTCTATTATCAACATACACTTGTATTTTGCCTAAACAAAGCATGTAAAACATATCAGTTGAAAGTAACCTTGTTTGAAAACATTATACTTAAAACATTTATACAAATTCAAACTGAAAAAAGGGGCTTCGATAGGTACGGTATTCAAAGCCCAATATTTCCAGAACGAGGCCGGTGACCCCTATTGTTTAAGACTGTTTTAATTTCAGTATACAATGACGCAAGTATATGGGATCTTTTAACAAAATCTGTCGTTTGGAACAAAATATATTTGTATATTTGCTTATTTAGTGACGATTTCACAGGCATATTTAATGAACAATTAAGCTAGACAAGCGTCCATTAAAAGTCATTTTTTAAATGGTAACTGTATTTAAAGCGCGTTTTATCATTAAACTGCACTTGTATATTGCCAAACGAAACATTTAAAAAAAGATCTATTAAAAAACCACCATCCTTGTTTGAAAATGAACGAATTATATAATTCCACACTGCTAATCACACAAACTGAAAAGGGGGCTTCGACAAGTACCGTATTCAAAACCCAATATATCCGGAACAAGGCCGGTGACCCCTATTTTTTAGTTTTAGAATACATTGACGCATGTTTGAAGTTATCTAATACATAAACAGTTTGAAGTCAAATAATCATTTATACTGTGTATCCTATACAAAAAAGCAATCTTTAGGGAACATTCAGCGCATTAGAAATAATGATGACTTCATTTTTGATAACACAACATAAAATTTCATAAGACTATGGTGATGTAAATTTATATTCGGTAGAAATATATCTGGGTTTCTGTGTATAATTAGTATTGCAAATAATTTATTTATGCTACGCGAAGTAAAAGTACCGGTAACATTAATAACATATCGATGTATTCCGAGACTTCTTTCACCACATTGTATTATAACAAGATGTAACATACTTTTATAGATTCAGTAATATTCCTACCAAATATAATCTAAAATCGTCATGTAGTCGTATGAAATATTTTGTTTCTGGTATCAAAAATGGAGAAGTTCATACAAATGTGCAATTCTTAATCATTTTTAATAAAACGCAACCGCAATTAAAATTCAAATAAACATATTACTAAGTTTATAAACATAAATTCTCCATTTATTGAAATATTCGAGCTTATGATTCTCTGGACGCTAATGCCGGGTCGGCTAGCTCAGTTGGTAGAGCGCTGGACTAGCCCGGCCACATAACTTGTGTGGGGATTGATCATGAAATTATTTCTACGGCCATTCTCCCCCTACCTCTGATTCAAGTAGGGCAGTTGTCAGTTACTGGCATAAGTATGTGCACCTAGTACTTGTAAACCAGCATATCCAGGAAAAGTGTGAGTTGGTGAACTGACCGCCATTATATGACTGAAATACTGCTGAATACCGCGAAAAATCCAAACAAACAAACAAAAACGCTCTGGACGCTAATTGATGCATGTAACAGCTTCATAATATTTACAAGAGGGCAACCAATCCAGACTATATACACTGGCTGCCAAACGCGCGCTATTTTTAGAATGACCTGGAGTTTGTTGAACTCACTAGAATAGAAATGCTATTTATAAAGCGTGTCGTTAGGCTAAACAAAATAGTTATTTCCTTTTGTGAACGAATATTACATTATGTTTATGACATTCAATGAGTAAAATTGTTCATAATTATGTTCAGTGTTAGAGTGTATGTCGAAGATATGTTAATAACTTTATTTTAACCGCTTATGTAAACAATTATAATCCCCAAAAGTATACAACAGTTATTGGTAGACATCAAACTATTGTTGTAAGTTTGAATTCTCTAAAATTAGAAAATTTGCCCAATTTCATTGGCATTCAATTTTCCCGCTGCATAAAATTATAGCAAGAAATCTAGGTCAAAAGTGATATTAGACAGCTACGCCGAAAAACAAGGCCATTTCCGATATTAAAACGACATTGTTTACACATATTGCGACCAGCGACACCTTCCGCTATGGGGAAATTACCATAATAAACTGGTTACAAAACAGTAACATTTATTGATTTCACAATATTTAAGGGATAAAGAGATTAAGTTTGTTACTTATGACATTTTCTATCGAAATCGCTGCATATTAATGACATGCACGCTTAATTAAACAAGGAAATAATTGGAGAAAATCGTGTAGAAATTTTAATCTCGTTTTTCGGCGTAGCTGTCTAAGATCGCTTTTGACCCAGATTTTCTTGCGATAATTATGCAGCGGGAAAATTGAATGCCAATAGAATTGGGCAACTTGTCTAATTTTAGGGAATGCAAACTTCAAACAATGGTTTAACGTATACCAATAACTGTTGCATACTTTTGGGATTAAAACTTTACATAATTGTTCACATATGCGGTTAAAATGAAGTTATAAACATATCTTCAACATATACTCTAGAACTGAGGCTAATTATGAACGTATTTTCTAATTGTATGCCATAAACATAATGCTATATTCATTCACGTAACGAAATAACTATTTTGTTTAGCCTACATTTATATAAGCTGTACGCTCTATTAATAGCAATTGTGCAATGTTACCATTGATAAATCTCATACACAGTGTGCCGTTCCCTGTAGCCCATTGATTCTAGCGAGTTCATCACATTCCAGAAACTGTAGTGTCATTCTAAAAGTAGCGCGCGTAGCTAGCAACCGTTGTATTACTTTGTTAATATACTCGTACATGTATCAATAATAGCGTTCAGAGAATCATAAACCTAAAAATTTCAATAAATGGGGAATTTATATTTATAAACTTACAGTTAATTTGAATTAAAATTGTGGTTACGATTTATTAACGATTATTTATAATTGCATCTTTCTATCAACTTCTCCAGTAGATGTTATTTAATCTATAAAAAGATGCTACATTTCTATAGATAAAATGTTATGAAAGAAGATTCGGAATACGTCGATTTGTTATTCGCGTAGCATGAATACACAATTTGCAATGCTAATTATACACAGGAACCCCTGATATATCATATTTCTACTGATATAATTTAAAATCGTCATAGTCTAATGAATTTTTATGGTTGCGTTATCAAAAATAAAGTCTTAACATTTCAAAAATCGCTGAATGTTCCCTGACTATTGCTTTTTATTGGGATACACAGTATAAATGCTTATTTTACTTTAAATCGTTATTATATTTATATAACTAACATCAATGGTATATTACTGGTACTATAAATAACTATATAGACTCGTCTGACACATAATAATTTTAATTCATTCCCGGAAGTATTTTCTTACATTGTTAATTTGTTACAATGGCTGGACAAATTCAGATAACAATTATGTTAACCTAAATTATTTTGGTTATTCATATATCACTGGTGGAAACATGGAGCTGTATGATTGGTTTATTCACAGCATCGATATTACTTATAATTTTATTTAATTTTTAAATTAATAAATTTATCTCATATTAACTTTTGGGTCAGAGAAGTTTTCTTATAATGTCCAAAAATCCGGGGTCCAATAAGTCTAATATTGGAGGGGACCAAAAAATCTGGGGTCTGAGAAGTCACGTTACCGATCATCTTGGCCGTCTGTTAGGTTATTTTTAAATGACATCTCAATATTAATTTCAACGCCGATTGTCTTTTTTAAAGACATTTCTTGTTTCTCGATAACGTTGTTACCGCCACAGGACTCATTTTCACTGACCGCGTCTCATATACATAACATGTACAACATGAAAACGCCGGACGAAGTATAATACACTGTATATAATTAAGTAAGTAAAAAGTGGTTCGTTGTATTTTGATATAAACACTCTCAAGTCCGGTTCCTGTTTAGAATCAGGCCCCATTCTTCGATTTAATCTTCATGATTATCACTCTCAAACATCAGCCAATAAACTTAGAAGCTCATGCGTAACAAGCGTTTTCCGATTCATGGTCAATATTTGAAGTTTATGTGGACTAATTAAGTTAGAGATCGAGAAATTCCTCTCCAGAAAGGCGCGGAAGGACCTGTTGAAATACAAACTGACCACACTACTTGTAGTCCAAGAGCCAGGGGCCATTTATTTAAAATTCGCGCCCCAAGCTAAAATTGGTTTTAAATGAAAGGTATACATATAATGAATTCAAAAACCAATTTCTTAAAAAAATCCTCTTTTAAAATGGCCAGCAATCCAAGATGGCCGCCAATATGGCCGCCAAAATGGCCGCCAAAATATTTCATTTTACCCCATGTTCGCTAAAATCCTATTGTTTAGCTGTTATTATAACATTTTTAAAATATCTTTTTAACCAAACTAACTGAAGTGATGTTATATTTAATGTTTGTAACATTCAATATGTTTCGTCATCACTGTTTGAAAAAAAATGTATATGAAAAAATGGGAAAAAAGCACCTCAATTTGGGTGTTTTTTCAAAGATTTGCCTTTCAGTTGTTGCACACTCTTAAAAAATAAGCTAAATGTAATAAAAATCATTTTAAACAATCACCAAATCTATGTTTTATAAAACTAAATTTTCTCAACAGGATGCTCTTAAATTAATATCATACTATTGCTAAAAGTGGGTGGGGTAAATTGTCCCCTTAACTTTAAAAACGACATTGTTTTAATTCTTTGATGATTTGTTATAAAATTGTGTTTATTATGATTTTGATATAATTTGTTTTAAATCAGACTAACAAATTTAATGTTATATCTGATATTTGTAATTTTCGTTATGTTTCTTTAGCTACTGCTGGTGTGTGGTTTTTTACAATGAAAAATGAGAACAAATGCCATAATGTGTTGTTTTAGGTCTTAATGTGTCTTTCAACTGTTGCAAATTCTTAAACAAGATTATTAATGTAATAAATATCCTTTTAAACAATTACCATATCTAATTATTACACAATTAAGCTAGATTTGTTGAACAGGATACTCATAAATTATTATTTTTGTAAAAATGGGTGGGGTGAATTGACCCCAGAATTTCAAAAATGACCTTGTTATTTATTCTTAGTTGAATTGTTACTAACAATGTTAAAACAATTTAAAGATAAAATAAATAATAATAAATTTGTTTTTTTTACTCAAATAAATGAAGGTAATGTTATTGTATATAATTTCAAATTTTAATGTTGTATACCACTGTTGTTAAAAATGTGTGTAAATTGAGAAAAATAGCAGAAATTGTATTTATTTATTTATTTTAAACCGAAATATGTAGTTTTGTATTGTTGCAAATTCTTATAAAAATGGTTAATGTTATAAAATATTTTAACAATAAATATATCAATGTTTTAAAGATAATAATTAAACTACGTTTGTTCGACAGGTTGCTAAATTACTATACTGCTGATTTACGTGGTTTGGCTAAACTGACCCATGAAATAGCGTGATTATTTAAACAATCCACTTATAACTGTTTTATTCAGTAGTATATATTCAACTTACTCGTATTAGTTTACCATAATTCGAAGTCTTTTTTAATGAAAATATTCATTTTTGTAGCTTGTTTAATACATCTCTTGTATTATCAACATACATTTAAATGGTGTCTAAATTTCAATCAATATAAAACTTAAGGGTGTTTTGCATGTTTGCACTGACATATCAATTTTAAATTACATTTGATATACTAAGAATTATATATCATTGGTATGTAAATATTGATCGTTAGTAGTGTGGTGTGACAATTAAATCACATTTGAAACACAATTCGGAAACAAATAATCAAAACATGTCTTATTCAACAATTGCTGCATTTACAATATCATGTGATAAAACGCTCTATGCTACTAAACATAAATTGAGTAAGGTCTAAATTAAAAAATCTTTCGTTTGCCCTTTACCGACCCGAAATTTTAGACGTGTGTCGGTAGGTAGGAAAATGATTTGATTTTATTCCGAGAATTTAGTCTTGTCATAGATCTACACGAATGTCATCATTTAAATAGCAATACATTATAATTCTATCTTTGTTTGAAAATTACAATTACTTTCTTCATCTTGATTGATACAACGAAGATTATACATGGTAAAAGTGGCTTTAATAATAGACATAACATAAAATAGAATACACAATGCTTTAAAAACATGTACATGTATTCTATTGAATACCAATGTCTGAATTGACTAGACACACATATTAATTAATACAGTATCGATACTTACGGTCTGACAAGAAAACATGCGTATCATTATCAATGGCTGGACTGTCTAGACAGTCACACTCATGTTAATACAGTACAAATACATACTGTTTGACTAGACAAATGTCAAATCAATGAATTGAAAATTAAGAATAATTTAATGAAAATGTCACAAACAAGAAAATCACAAATGTTGTTAACTCGGATGTCTCTGTCCTCTTAAATATAAACTGTGTTTTTGTAAATGACAATTTAAAAGAGAACAGTTACTAGTATTATATGTAAAATTTTGGCAGCTGATAGAAGAATTATTCCTTAACAAAGGCAGTAATGACATACACTTTTTGTTATTATCAGAGTGAAACTTCTCTGCAATGCCACTTGTTGATTTGCTAACTGAAATCGAAACTTTGTCAGTAATTTTCTTGTTCTCGTCTACCACGTACACTAGATTATACACTACATCCAAAGTTTTACTTGTTTCAACTTTATGAATTTTGTATTCATTAACTGATTTCAACACGCTGATGGTTAGAAACAGGTACATACAATCTCCATATGGTCCCAATTTAAAACAGCAAAATCTCCTGGCATCGTTTGCCACTTTTCTTTGATTCAGATATTGCGAGTCTAATCTCTTTGGAAAGATGGTCCCTCTGCTTTCAACATTTAAAATAACAAAGCTTTTTTATGCTACTTCTAAGAAAATTCATCTCACTAAAGTGAAAGTATAAACTGCATGACAACGCAAGTAAAACGCATTTTATTGCACAAACAGGTATAAACACAATGCTTTGAGTGTTTGAAGTTAATAATGATGATATAGTTATCATGGTTAAACATGGTTTTAATAAGAATATACGGAAATTGTCCTTGTTTGGAAATTCTTTCATTCATCCGCGGACTATATCTCAGTGTATGTACCATTTACCCCAATATGGATAGTTATCAGTTCCCAATATAGAGGTTAGTGATGTCACACTCTATGTATAGAATGTTAATTGTATACACAGATGATGACGTCATACGTCGACGACAATACGTGAAACACACCATGTTTACTTGGTTACTAGGCGCTTGTTTTCACACTCAAACGCATTTACTCTTTTGTTCAAGCGCCTTAATGATACAAATTGTACCCAATGTAAGTTGTGGGCGAAAAAAGAAAAGGAATTTAAAGCAAGGAAAAGTAACTAAATAAAAAATAATTACCGCAATAATTTTTTTTGAGTCATTGGCTTTTTTGTGGGTCGGTCGGTAAAGGGCAAACAAACTTAATTTTAATATAGGCCTAATGTAAACTAGCAATCCATCATACTCCCATGAAATGGAATAGCGCACGAAGCAGACTTGCCTGTAGACTTTATTCTCCCTTCGGAACTCCTTACCGATCGGAAACTGGAATGTTTGAACACTCATTGAGACTGGAAGAACCACAGAGGCAGCTAGATGGATAGAAATCGATGTGAGATTGAGGTGAGATTGACATCTGCAGGAAAGCTTACTAGGCATATAGTATTGTATTCTGGTCTACCAGAGGAAGAGGGGACACCATCATGGAGTGGTTTCATGCTTAGCAGAAAGGCAAACGAGTGTCTGATGGAATGGGAACCAATCGGTGAAAGGATTGTAACAACACACTACAGGTCTAAATTCCAGAAGGTTTTCCGGATTATATGTTATGCAACTACAAACCAAGCGGAACAAGAGATGAAATATGATTTGTATGGGCAACTCCAAGGCGTACTAGACCGAGCCTCAAAAAGAGATATTGCAATTGTCAGAGGAGACAAGAATGCCAATGTGGAAGAAAACTTGTAATGGGAATGGAAGGCTTGGGCGAAATGAATGAGAACAGTGAACTTTATGTGAACTTCTGTGCCAACAATGATCTTGTCATAGGAGGCACCACCTTCTCACATCCATAAAACGACAGGGAGATCACCTGATATGGTTATTGCAAACCAGATAAACTACATAGCAATATCAAAACGCTAGAGAAAAACACTAGCTGATGTCAGAGCCTATAGAGTGATAGATGTGGATTGCAACCATGAACTGGTGAAAGCAAAACTGGTGAAAGCAAAACTCAAGGTGAAGATCGCCAGAGTGAGTAAAACCAGTCTTAAAAGGCAGCCACGTTTCGACACCTCCAAATTAATGGAAAGGGCGATATGTCAAGACTGCAATTACAGTACTTAACAATTCTCAAATCCTTGCCAATTTAGGAAAAGACACGATAAAAAAGAATTGGGAAAGAACCAAGGAAACATTTAGGAGCACCTGCGAGGAAGTTCTTTGGAACAGGAAAAGGACACACAAGAGTTGGCTGTCAGAAGAAACCATATACATGGTAGAAAAGAAGAGAGACATTCGACACGTGCTGCTACAAGCCAAAACCAGAGCAATAAAGCAGACCATGTAAGCAAAGTACAAAAAAAAAAACTTAAAAATCTTAAAGAAAAGTGCCAGGATTGATAAAAGCGAACAAGAGGACCCATTGCTATGTAAACACAAGAAGCGGCAAACGAAGGCGACATGAGGACCATGTACGTTATCTCCAGAAAGCTGTCAGGAACAGCTAAAAGGTAAGAAAATCAAGTCAACTCCCTAAAAGGTGAGACATTCAGAATCTGATTGGCACACCAGTTGGACATCCTCCAGACATAGAAGCAAGAGCAGACGTTGCAATCAACACAGGACCCATCACTAGGGAAGTGCTATTTAAAGCAGTGCAAAAAACTAAAGAACAGCAAAGCTTCTGGCCAAGATAGCATCCTACCAGAGGCCTTGAAAGCAGGTGCAGCAACTTTTGCAGATATCCTAATTGAGCTTATCAGTGACATATGAGCGCACGAAGAGGTACCATCTGAGTGGGGTAGGGGACTTTTCGTTAAGCTGCCTCAGAATGGGGATCTTGGTGATTACTAGAATTGGAGAGGCATCCAGCTGCTGTCACTGAAAAGCAAAGTGCTTACAAAGGTTATGCTAGAAAGGATAAAACAGCAGTAAAGATGCAGATGATTGATTAACAGGCTGGATTTGGGCCGGACGGTCATGTATTGACTAGATCTCCACACCGCGGTTATTGTTGAGCACTTCCTGGAATGGTGTCACCTCTATACATAAAATTCATAGAACGATTTTGATATGGTTGATCGAGCAAGAATGTGGAAGATATTGACGTTTTATGGCATTCAAGACAAAATTATCAACATACTTCTTAGCCTCTACGAGAATACCTCTTGTAACGTAGTACACAACTCTGAACTTTCGCCATCCTTTGAAGTAACGACTGGCGTGAGACAAGGCTGTTTGATTTCACCTCTGACCTTCTCGCTTGTAATAAATTTGATAATGAGCATTGCAACGAGTCAGCAAAGATGCATACAGTGGACACCAAAAACAGATAGAAGACCTGGACTTTCTGGTCCCACATGCACACAGAGATGCAAGAGAAGACCAAGATTCTCTCCACAATAGCCAGAGATTCAGGGCTCCATATCTACACCAGGAAAACAAAGGGAGCACGTCTCAATACGACGCGCACAACACCCATACATCTGGAGGACCAATCATTGGAGATTATTGATAGCGTTGTTTACCTTGGCAGCATTGTGAACAAGACAGGGGGTGCTAATAAAGCTTTCAACTCTCTCAAGACCATTTGAAACCATTCGAATGTAAAGGCCGTACTGTTGTATGGATTGGATACGTTAAAGCACACAAAGACACTCGACCACAAGCTGCAGGTGTTCGTCAACCGATGTCTTTGAAAAATACTCTGAGTCAGATGGCCAGAAATAATTTCAAACCAGGAGCTCAAGAGAAGGACCAGGCAAAAGTCAGTCACTGCTACCATCAACGAGAGGAAATGGAGGTGCATAGGCCACACAATTCGGAGAGATAAACCAAACATCACCAGATAATTGGAATCCACAAAGACGTAGGAGGAGGGGTCGCACAATGACCACTTGGAGAAGGACTTTAGATGCCGAGGTGAAGTCGATCAACTTATCCAGGAGTGAATCGAAACACAGGGCACAAGACAGAACCAAATGTATGTAATTTATAGAAGAGTTGTTTAATTAACATTACAAAAATGAATACTCTCAGTAAAAGACACTTTCAATTGTGGTAAAGTAATAAGTTGAATAGAGCTACATACTATTGAATAAAACAGTTATAAGTAGATTGTTAAAAAAACATGTTATTTGTAATGTCATGGGTCAATTAATTTAGCCAACCCACATGTATCTTGAGTGCGGTAATTTAGCAACCTGGCAAACCTGTCGAACATATGTAATTTAATTGGTAAGTATAAAACGTTGATACATTTACGGTCTAAAAGTATTACATTATAATTAATTATTTAGAGGGGACTGCTTCCGGGTCAATTATGGCTGACGTTGTTTTTTAATAGTTCATGTAATAAGTGGATATTTTGAGTTAAAACAGTGATTTCATTCAAATTTCATTCAAATAGGGGACTTTTGGAATATCATGTCATGGTCACAAATGTGAGCATGTGAGATTGCTGTTACCTACTTTATAGGCAGTTGACAGGGAACGTTTTTAATTTCGAAGATCGATGTGGTAGGCCGATTAAACATTTTACATGGGCGCCGCCATTTTGTGCGGCTTGTTCGTTGAAGCTTGCCACTCATAATCGATAACAATTTATTGAACTACATAGGTCACGTCTGGGCTCGATCTATACTTTCCAAAAAAGAACAGTGCCACACCAATTGTCAGCAATGAGTAAACCGGACAAGAAGCGTAAGAAGGAAATAAACTCTACTGTTAGTGTCAGTGAGATAGAAATTGATAACACTGTGCCTGAATTGTCATCTGTAAAGCACTGCTCCGACGACAGCATGGCATCTAAAGATAAGCAGTCCAAAATATTCAGCAAGTGTACAGCGGAGATGAAAATGCTCGGCCCAGCGAACTTGCTGATATTAAAAAGCAATTGAAAGACATAAACACGAAATTGTCGAATATAGTTTCGAACGTGGACAAATCGGTCAGCAGAATCAACGAGAAAGTGAAAGATATAATTGAAAGAGATGAAGAAAAAGGCTGAATGAAATAGTGAATGATCTGTTCGAGAAACTCAAAGAGGGATTTTAAAAATCACTAACAAAACAAATACAAGTTTTAGAGTCAAGAATTTTCGAGAAAGAGATAGAGAACGACAGATTGAAGAAGGAGGTTAAACACCTTAAGTCGGAGGTAAACCTCCAGTTTGAAGAGAACATAAAATTAAAATCTGAAATAACAACTCACGAAAGCAGTCGAAGAAGATCAGAAAATGACTCTAATCAGTACAGTAGAAGCAATAATATCATCATTAGTGGTGTAGAGCAAACAGTCACAGAAACTGTCAAGGACAAGTTATTATCATTTGAATCTGCAGAAGAAACCACTAAAATTACCATTGCTAAGCTCAACAGTATCACCAAGGAGAACCTCAATATTGAGGACGTTGACATAGCCCACCGACTGAAGAGGGGTCCGAACGGCAAGAAAGACATCAGTGTGCGCTTTAAATCACGTATGACACGAAACCGTGTCGTTAGACAAGGCAAAGTGCTTCGTGCTGAAGGCGTTTTTGTGCGTGAGGATCTTACACCCTTAAATCTTGAAGTGTTCATGAGTGTGAAACGGAAAAAGTCGGACGAAGTTCAAAGTGTCGATTCCAGAAACGGGGTCATTTCCTACAAAGACGCAAGAGATGTGGTGCATCAAGTAGAGTGGGATGACTACCAACATTGGCTTGACTTGCCCTGGCCTAAAAAGTAACATGTGTTTATAACTTTAAAACTTGTTCGTGTGAGGAACAAATGGTTATTTATAAAATTTTATATAGTTGTTAAGAGTTAAATCCCGAATAACTTATTCGTTTCAGGAATAATGATTATTTATGCGAGTTGTCTACAGTTTTTAAACTAAAATCTTAAACACTACCTGTTTGTGTTACTATTCTTTTGTGTACACTTTACTTTGTACTCTTTGTACACGATGGTCGCGGTATTGAACATTCGTAGTAATCAAGTTTGACAAAAAAATGCCGTGTTGCACGAGGATTTCTCTTTATTGTACTCTAGATTTAACTGTCTTTGATATAGGACATTATGAAATAATGGACATATCTTGTTTTGTTTGAAACTGAATAGCACATATTATCATAAATAGTCTGCTGAGCTTTTTAAAATAAAAAATATATATAAAGTTATATTACTGATACTTATCAATCCTAAGAGAGTTCTTTTTTCCATTTCGCTTTCTTGATGTAAAAAGGGCCTCTTTGTTGGGAATATCTAGGCGATAAACAGTGGCCTTGATGCATCTTATTTATTTAAGATGTATCGCACTGACTTCACTGTTTGCTTGTAGTGGGTTTTTTTAGCTACAGCGCAAAAATAAGAGATACATGGCGATGGATGCTTTCCTTTTGTTTTAATGTATAAATAACATTGTATATACATGTAAACATAATATGTAAAACACTTCTAATAGAAAGCTTTTGTATGTCTTTTTTTTGTTTGCCTAAATTAGCTACTTATTTTGATAGTAAAGTGATGCGTTAAATTTGCGTGCATTCTTTAAAAGTTTAGGTAAAATACTCATGATTGGCAAAAAAGTTACTCAGCAACTGTTTCAATGGTTATACATATAAGGTGTAGCGGGATTCGTTTATCCTGTTTATATACTCTGTGTCCAGTATTTGAGCGGGTGCGAGATATGTGTATGCGTGTGCTGCTTCTTTATCGACGTATGGGTTTCAATTTCTTGTCACAGTCTATGCTATTGTCATAAATATATTGGTTTAAGAATGTTAATGCCAATGTTCGCTGTTGATTTTGTTCTTTTATATAAATTAGGTCCCTTTGAGACATACCGTGTGTATTTTGGGCGTGAGTTGTGCGTGCTTATAACAGGGTTGGGTTTTTTCCGGAAAAAACTTATTTTTTCCTTGCCGATGGCAAAAATTTGAAAAAACCGGCAAAAACTGGAAAAAACCGGCAAAAATGGCAAAATCTATAGACATTGAAAACAATACGTTTAAACTGCTTTATTCCAATTCAATTAACAAATACATGCACTTTTTACCATTGAATATATGCATATTTTCAATAAAAAGTGAAACTTTACAAACTTATTATTGGAATAATTATTCCAGGTACACCGTCTACTCCCTTCAACTTTGCACATTGTGTGATTATGATACGAAAATCAGTACTCCAGCTCCTGTGAACCTCTCAGCATTCGGTAGCAGAAAACAAGTTTTCCTGCCTTTTCGATCCCAAGCCGGTTCCTTAGATTGGACTGTATATGGCTGAAGTTTGAAAACACTCTTTCAACTGAAGCAGAACTTGCGGGCAGTTTTTGTAGTCTAATCATTAGATCAACAAATCCTGGCAGAAAGTTTGAATTGTTCACAGCCTTCCACCAAACACAGCTATCCATGCTTGTTGCCGAAGTTGTCCAGAAAGAGGATGGATATGGTTCAGCCTGGGCCTCAAAGCTGATGACTGAGGAGATGTAACACTCGTTTTTCTGTGTGATCCAATTTCTTGCAATTTCTTTTTGTTTATCACTAAGATGTGCACCTTTGTATTTTGGATGAAGAAGATATGCTGCCAAATGGAACGGCTGAAGGGCTTGATTCATTCTACTATTAATGACATCTTTGTGCTCAGTCAGATCTGGGTGGTACAGTAGAGTGAACCAAGCATCACAGGCATCAGCAGCATTGGCAGAGTCACCCTGAATGCGATCTAACATTTCAGATATTGGTCGCATTTGTTTGTGGAGATCCTTTGCCTGCTGGTACAAATTGAAATCATTAACTTTCCTTGCTATGTTGGAGTCAGTAGAGTCACCATGTTCCTGAGTAATTCTTATCATGAACTCTCTGTTTCTCAGAAATGTATCAAGACAGGTCAGTTGACTGTTCCACCTTGTGTCCCCAGGCAGCTGGGGCTTTACACTCCCTTCACATTCACCCAGCCATGAGCTGGGCTGGTGGTGATTTCTGAAGTATTTTTGCACTTCAACAACATGTTTCATTTTGCAGATGATGGTGTAATATCTTGTCCTAGCAAATTCAGTAAATGGGCATTACATCCATACACAAGCAAGTCATTGTCTTCCTCATGAAGAAGCAGTCGCATTTTTTCCATGTTCTTGGCGTTATCTGTCACAATATTCTTTACTGTACATCCATATAAAGACGATGCCTTTTTGATGGATTCTTTACACATATCCGGGAGGTTTTCCCCTGTTTTGCTTGTTGCTCCTGTTGACTTGGCATCAATGAAGAATGCTTTCTTATCAACATGGACACACGTAGCCGTCACAGGATCATTATGGCAGTCACTCCAGCCATCTTCAATAAGAGTACAGTCTTTGCCTTCAATTTGTGCCTTCACCTGCAACTGTAGCTCTTCTGTAACAGAATCAAGTAGTGGTCCCGACAGTTTCTTTCTTGTTGGTGGCTTGTATCCAGGTCGCAGAGTGGACACAAAAGTTTTAAATGAAGCATGCTCACTCACTGAGAATGGTATGTTACATGCAAAGAAGAACTTGGCTAAAAGTAAGTCCAGCTTTAATTTGGTTTCTTCCGATGTCACAAACACTTGGTTATTCAAGTCGGTTTGAATTCTTTTCTTTGGAGCTGGAGCACTGCTTGTCTCAGTTTCCAGGCCATGATTTTCTTCTGCAGAGCGTTTTAATTCAAATGAAACTACCTCACTGCATGTCTTCTGGTGTTTTCTCATACGCTCTGCTTTGTTGCTTTGCTCATGACCACACTTCTTGCAACGGGCAAGAGTCTTTCCATCTTTTTCTACCTTGTTGAAAAAGTCCCATACTGGGTCTTTATTTCTTCCTCCTCTTGTTGACATAATTATTGTGGATCTATATGCAAGTGATGAAGGTACATGTAGTTATAGTGAGTGAATTCAGAAACCGAATGGTTGTCTTACAATGGCTTAGAAGAATTTAAACCCATGAAAATGATGCAAGCAACTCTATGATAGGCCAAAAGGACATGCCCATTAATGTTAAGTGCCAGATGAATGCCTAACACACAACTACAATCCAATGTGGTGCATGCTCTGAAATTTCAGTACCTGTTTGTTCTGGAACCCATTAATTGTTCCCCTGAGGAACATTCCAGTGATTAGCAGCCCCATTAGCTAGCCCCAGTATCCCCAGTTCAATAATAAAGAGGCCATTATCACCTGAGTTGGATTTTGTTCTCCTGTTTTTTGCTGCATAACAGGTGTCTTGACTCAGACATGGCATTCAAGTCAAATGTCTGTCTTCTCCTTTCCCCCACTTAATATGAACACCAGGTGCGTATATAAACACATTGAACCCTATCTCATTAAATTTAAACTGTATTTGTTTGTTGTTGTGTTTTTTTTTTATTAATTTTATACATAAATTATTTTGATTTTTGCCAGTTTTTGCCACCCAGTTTTTTCCTTGCCGGTTTTTTCCGGTTTTTACCATGGTTTTTACCACTCATGGCAAAAACCTGACAACCCTGGCTTATAAGGTTGAATTGTTTTTCTCTATTAACGAATTCACACACATTGTGTGTCATTGTGTGTCATTGACTTGAAATTTATGTTTTTTTTGTTCATGCAGAAATGTAAACACTGTGTGCCTGGTGCTTGAATTGTTAATTAAAAAATAATCTATTCATGTAGTATTGAATATTGAGTTTTCGTTGTCTTTTGTTTTATTTATTGTTTTTGGCTTTTTTAAAAATAAAACTTGGCTCCTTCTAGTACGTATATGTAATTGGCTCATACGCATAAAAATGTTGTTTTTTTAACTTAAATACATTGGTTTGTTGACCATTTACCCGAAGTTATAGTATCTTAGGTGGTTATTGTGTTGTTTTTTTATCATCGATCAAACGCAGGTGTTCTACCTTCATATGTGTCAGCATTTTCTCTTGAGTATGTTGATATACCGGTACTTCCACATTATGGCGCATGACATTTGTTCGTGTATTAAATTAAACATATATATTATGTAGCAGAATAAGAGTGTTGTGTATTCTTGCATGTTTTCGGCTTAGCATTCAGTATATTGAACATAGCATGAAGTTATGACTACAATTTTTCAGTGTATGTTTGAGCCGTTTGTTAGTGTTGTATGTTGTTTTATTTCATCCTAGTTTTATGCTGTACAGCGGCATAATACATAGATGATGTTTATAAACGTGTTTTATTGTTCATTGTTTTTGAAAACTTATTTCGCTGCAAAGAATGCACATTTGTGCAAATGCAATCAATAATTATAGTTTATTCAGACCACTATGTTGACAGACTGTACATAAATGTCACATTAATATTGATAAATAACTTCTTATTCTCAAGTCAGAACTGAAACGATTGTGGGTAGTTGTCGATGAGAGAAACCGGAAGTTAGGGGAACAAGTTGCTAGAGTTGAGGAAAAGGCCGAGAGTATAGACTTTGCAGTTGGTATGGTCAATAGTAAGGTTACGGAGTTAGAAAAGCAGAGAAGTAGTTTACAAGAAGACGTAGTATATTTACAGTCCCAGTCTATGAGGAACAACTTGATATTTGGAGGCATCCCGGAATCACGCGTTGGTGACGATGAAGATGCAGAAAATACGATCCGGACGTTCCTACATGAAATAATGAAACTAGCTAAAGACATAGCGGACAAGATTGGGTTCGAGAGAGTTCACAGGATGGGCTCAAGGGTCGAAAGCAAACCTCGCAACATAGTCGCCAAATTTACATTCTACAAGGAACGTGAACTGGTCAGACGGCAGTGGTCAGCGCTGAAGGGTACTCAATTTTATGTGAGTGAACAATTTCCAAAGGAAGTTATTGACAAACGCCGGAAGCTGATCCCGAAGATGAAGGAGGCTCGCAAAGACGGTAAATCTGCGTGGATTGCTTATGACACTCTATACGTTGAGTGGAAACCAGTGCGGGATTAGCAATTCCAAGGGGATGAACTACACATCCTGTCGTGGAATATTCACGGACTAACAAGCAGCAAGAAGGAAAGTGACGATTTTTTTAAAACAATTAATACTTGTGATATAGTTTTTTTGTATGAATCCTGGACAAATAGTAAAAGTGATATTAAAATAGAAGGATACACCAGCTTTAACTTTTTTAGAAAATTCCAAAATCGTAATGCTAAACGTTCTAGTGGCGGTATTGTTCTCTATCTTAAAGATAATATAAGCAAGGGTATTGAAGTTATTTGTAACCATTTGGATACCATCATTTGGATGAAAGTTGATCATGCATTTTTTCATTTTGATCAGGATGTATATATTTGTGGAGCTTATATTTGGGGAATAGATTCGCCAGCTTACACTATAAATAATATAGATCTATTTGAGGTCCTTGAATCAGATATAAACTTTTATGATAATTTAGGAACGGTTTATGTTGTAGGAGATTTAAATAGCAGAGTAGGAACAAAATTTGATTACATTATTCAAGATAAAAATATTGACTATATTGATGATTATGATTATGTTGCAGACGTCCCCTTGTTACGGGCCTCGCCGGATAAAACTTCTAATAGTCATGGGGTTAAACTTCTTGATATGTGCAAGGTAACGAACGTGCGAATTCTTAACGGTAGATTTCATAATACTGATCGTTTTACGTTTGTTTCACAACAAGGCGCATCGGTGATAGATTATTTACTCACGAAGGAATGTAATTTTTCGATGATAAATAGTTTTACTATAGAGGATCTAAATGTATGCAGTGATCATACACCGTTAAAATTGTCTTTACTATGTAAAATCGATAATCGGGTATCGTTGTCCGAACAGTTTGTCCAATTTAAACGGAACGCAGAGAACCGAGATCTATTTCGCTCGGCACTGATAGCCAAATTACCCGAGTTAAATAGATTAACGGATATTAATAACATTGATATTACAAGCCGACCATCAGTGAATAACCTTTTAAATGAATTTACGTCGATATTACGGAATGTTGCGGATCCTTTGTTTTCCAAGCAAGTGAAGTGTAACTATAATGCTAATAACGAGAGACGCCGTCCGCATGACGCTGACTGGTTTGATCTCGATTGTATTAACGCCCAAAATCGATATTTACAAGCACTAGGTGTTTTTAACAAATGTCACTCTGTACATAACCGTGAATGTCTTTGTCAATTAAAAAAGGAATATAAGAATTTATTAAACAAGAAAAAGCGCATTTTTAACAATAAAAACTTAAACGACATAGAAAAGTTAAAACACTGTAAACCGAAAGAGTTCTGGAAATATTTTAAAAAGAAAAAATCAACACGAAACAACGTGATTACATTAGAAAGCTTCTATCAATATTTTTTGTCCCTTAGTAACGATATCTCACACTGTTCGAATCAAGAAGTGGAGCAGTTTTGTAATAATCATGATTTTGATGCCCCGAATGGTACGTTTCCGGAATTGGATAGCGAAATCACGATTCATGAAATCTTGAACGCGGTTAAATCTTTAAAGTGCGGAAAATCTTCTGGCAGTGATTACTTATTAAATGAATATTTTATTGAAAGTATCGATATAATTTCATCCCACGTTTGCGATATATTCAATGCGTTATTGAACTCTGGCTATTTTCCAGATAAATGGACCGAGGGAGTTATTGTTCCTGTCCACAAAAAAGGTGACTTAAATACTGTTAATAATTATAGGGGTATAACGTTGCTCAGTTGTTTATCGAAATTGTTTACTACAGTCATAAATAAACGTGTCGAAAGTTTTTGTAACAACAACAGTAAAATTTCGGACGCGCAATTCGGATTTCGCAAAGGGTGCAGCACTGTTGATGCTATTTTTGTATTAATGTCTTTAGTCCAGAAATATTTAAATGATAACAAACGTCTATATGTTGTATACGTGGACATGTTTAAATGTTTTGATTCTATATATAGGAATGCGCTATGGTTAAAGCTTTACGAGACCGGAATCCATGGTAAATTATTAAGAGTTATACGGGATATGTACCAGAAAGTTAAATCTTGTGTTAAAGTATGTAAATAGCTACACTGATTTTTTCGAATGCGCCGTTGGTTTGAGGCAAGGGGAGGTTATTTCCCCTCTACTTTTCTCTTTATTTGCTGAAGATGTTGAGTTATATTTGCAAAATAATGTTGATTCGGGATTGCTTCTTGATGACATTGTTATTATTCTTTTGTTGTTTGCTGACGATATGGCCATTTTTGCCAAAACACCACTTGAGTTACAAGAGAATTTTGAAGTGTTTAAAAACTTACTGTGATAAATGGGGTCTTAAAGTTAATACTGATAAAACAAAAATAATGGTTTTTCGTAAGCGAGGTAAACTATTACCAAACGAACATTGGGTATATGGTGACAAACCTATCGAAGTGGTAAATGATTTTAACTACCTAGGTACTGTGTTCAATTATACGGGTAACTTCAGTCTTAACCAGGAATACCTGGCCGGAAAAGCTATAAAGGCATTACATGTTTTACTTAATAATTGTAAACGTTATCAATTGAAACCCAAGTTTTTAGGTCAATTATTTGATGCTTTTGTTGGGTCGATTTTAGGATATGCTTCAGAGGTATGGGGGAATTCAAAGTCGAAAGAGATAGAACGAATTCATCTTAAATTTTGCAAACAAATTCTTCAAATTAAAACAAATACATCTTCTGTTGGTGTTTATGGCGAATTGGGCCGTTACCCTTTGTATATTTCAAGATATGTTAAAATTATAAAATATTGGTGTAAATTATTACACACTAATAATATTATATTGAAAACAGTATACCACCAAGCCCTTCTAGATTGTGAGAAAGGGTTACCAAATTGGGTTTCCAATGTAAAAAAATTGTTAAATGATCACGGTTTTTCATATGTTTTTGACAATTGTGCAAATGTTGATGTTACTTCGTTTCTTCCGATGTTTAAACAGCGTGTTATTGAAGTATTTATACAACAATGGTCAGTGGGGATAGAAAGAAATGCCGCACTCGAAAACTATAAACATATTAAACACAGATTTGAATATGAAACTTATCTTGATACCTTACCACATAATCTAAGATGCTTCTTCACGAGGCTTAGATTGTCAGAACATCCCCTCCGAATTCAAACAGGCCGGTATAGTAGGAATAGAATTGACAGAAATCAACGTTTTTGCTTATTATGCAATAAAAATGATATTGAAGACGAATACCATTTTATGTGTATATGCCCTTTATTTGAAGATTTAAGAAAGAAATTTTTATCCCGTTATTATTTTAAGAAACCTTCAATGTTTAAATTCCTTGAATTAATCAATACGCAAAATAAAACTGTATTGTTTAATGTTGCTAGATTTTTAAAGCAGGCGTTGGCTCTTAGAAATTCCACGCTATTAGCTATTCATTGATTTTGTTCACCCTCTTTTTCCTTTCTTTTTTTCTTATTTTCTCAAAAGACTGTATTGTATGGTACCTACTTTCTAAGCCTTTTAACTTATTATGTGACATATAATTGTTTATTTGTACTGAATTTGCTTTGACGATGTACTTTTGTGCAAGTCACCAATAAAATTTCTGTTCTGTTCTGTTCTCAAGGCGATTGATGTCTGATGTAACGTGTTCGTAAAAAATTGACAGCTTTTACCTTCGAGTGTTACATAAATACTTCCACCCGGAACTCAAGAGTGACAGCCTGTGCTCTAATTATTCATGGGCGTGACTTGTAGGTTCTTGAATTTGTATTGGCTAAGTCAAGAAACCAAAATTTAGTAATGTATTTTCATTGGTTATTATGAATTCTAAGATTGGTATAAAGAATAGTCTTTCCGTGGTAAAATCACTTAACATCTGACTGATTTTACTTGTTTACACGCAATAAAACGGAAAGACTACTTCTTCTTGGTTTTAGGTAAGATTTTTACTTATCTGTTATTTTTACTTTTAGTTTAAGTATTTTACTTGTAATTTTAAGGATAAAATTAAGAAGTACATTTGAACGAAAAGTATCTTATTTGACAAATTAGAATAATCTGAAGTTTTTCATGGTTTTCATACTTATTTACGTGACTGTAAAAACATTAATTAGAGTAATTAATATGTGTGTAGAGTAATTAACATGTGTGTAACATTTTATTATATTGTATAATTGTACAACTATACTTTGACTTATTTTCATTGTTATTTTTTTATACTGAATTATTAGGACAGTATACATATAAAATAATATAATATAACTAAGTCTGATAATTTCTGTTATAATATGTATCGGAATTTACAAGAAACATCACTAGTATATTAACTTGTTATTGATTCTATATCTGTTAAATAATATCAAATTCATTTCATGCAGGTTACATGTTTACTATTTGTAACTTAACATATGACTGATTTTACTTGTTTACACGCAATAAAACGGAAAGACACAAGGGCCGCAACTCGTCCATAAAATTGGATTAACGGCATAACCTTGTTCCGTTTACATCGTCGTAAAAACAACACACGCTTAAGTATTGCCGGCTAAGAAAACGTAAAAAAAAAAAATAGCACGGCATAACACTAGCTGTTCACGACACTATGTTAAAACGAGTGTTTTTTTAAACGGTCTCACCAATTAATCTCGCACGATTGTTAAAATGAATAAGTTGTACAATTCAAATCGTCTTCTTACAGATTTCAAATAATTGTACTTTTAACATCGACAGGATTTGGCTAGTATAATATAAATAATAAGTTTTTCATATATAGAACACATATATACTTTCAATTTATTTATTTGTTACCTTCCAATAACAATGTCAATTTACAAATTTAAATTATACAATCACATTATAAGTTGACACATAATACAAATTAAATAAGCTTTTTACATAAAAATAAATTAAAAAGAAATAATATAAACTAACGAAATTTTTTTGGGGAAACAATATGAATACTGCTTTGTAGAGTTTCTGTTTAAATATTTGTTGCTGTTGTTTTGTTTCACTGCTGTTATTTCTACATAATATTGTAATTTATGAGGAAAAAAACCTGTTAGCTGCCTATCAAAATGTTCATTTATTTTATCATGTTTGTTTGTTCCTTTATTAGTTTTTTTTTCCGCTCTGTATTAAAACGTTGTGATGTGTTACTAATATACATGCAAGTGCCACTTATTATTTAATTCCTTTTTATGATTTTTTTATGAGCGATCTTAAAATCTTATCTGTCAACTGCAGAGGTCTCCGGGGGAAAAATAAACGATTACAGGTTTTTCAATATTTAAAAGACACAAAATGTGCCATTTACTGCCAACAGGATACGCATTTTAGTATCGATCAGAATAAAACTATTTACTCAGAATGGGGGGGCAGAATGTTTGTTGAGTTATAGCTCTTCTAATTCCCGAGGTGTCGCAATTCTTTTTTTGAAGAAGCTTGAATCTAAAATACATAATGTACATTATGACGACTTTGGTAATTATATTATTTTAGATGTGAATGTTGGTGAAACTAGACTCACAATTGCCTCCATAATACGGGCCAAACTCTGACAACCCAGATTTTTTTTATCGATGTTTTGCATATTATAGACACTATTGGTAATGATTCCTGCTTAGTTTGTGGTGACTTTAAGTTAGTTCTAGACCCGAGTTTAGATTATGATAACTACAAATCAATAAATAATAAAAACTCAAGGGCATGTATATTGAAATATATTGAAGAACGTGATCTGACCGACCCTTTTAGACATCTGTATCCTAATACTAGACGATAAACTTGGAAACGAACCAACCCAATACAACAAGCCCGGCTTGACTTTTATCTTTTATCGTCACTTTTATTGCCAGCCTGTCATAATGTTGGAATATCTTCCAATCTGATCATTCGATTGTAATGTTGACTTTTAAATTCACTAATTTTACACACGGAAAGGGATTGAGGAAACATAACACCATGTTTTTACGTGATATTAATTACATTAACACAATAAATAACACACTTACAGATATCAAACAACAGTATATGATACCCGTTTACAATCAAGTTAACATCGAAGCAATACCAGATCAGAAAATTCAGTTTTCAATAGACGATCAGCTTTTTCTTGATACTGTGTTAATGGAAATTAGAGGTAAAGCAATTTCATATAGTTCGTATAAAACGAAATCGCGTAACAATCGCGAAAATATATTAAAACTTGAAATTGAAAAACATGAAGAATCCATGTCCGAGAGCAACTTGCAAACTCTGCTTGAATTGAAAGATGAACTTATAAAAATTCAGGATAAAAAATTAAAGGGGGCTATTATAAGATCGCGAGCCGAATGGATACAATATGGAGAAAAACCATCGAAACTCTTTTGTAATATTGAAAAATATAACTATACAACAAAGACTATTAATAGCTTAACAAATGATAATGGAATTATTTTGGATAATCAGGCTGACATTTTAAAAGAAACGGCCTTGTTCTATAAAACCCTAAATCAAAACAATGATAATACCGACATTAATGATAATCTTAATCTTTTAATCGAGGATATAGACATACCGAAATTATCACATGAAGAATCTAAACAGTTAGAAGGGCCAATAACTTTAAACGAAGCTTCGATTGTTTTAAAAAATATGGCACATAATAAAAGCCCCGGCTCATCCGGTTTTACTATTGACTTTTTTAAAGAGTTTTGGCCGAAATTGGGCATATTTGTCTGTAGAGCACTTAATCACGCATTTACAAGCGGTAAATTGTCTATAACCCAAAGACAGGGGACAATTACTTGCATACCTAAGGGTGATAAACCCAGGCAATTTTTAAAAAACTGGCGCCCAATAACTCTGTTAAATACTGTATATAAAATTGGTTCTGGTTGTATTGCGACTAGGTTACAAATGTATATTTATAAATTAATAAACAACGACCAAACTGGTTTTATCAAAGGTCGTTTCATAGGAGAAAATACTAGACTAATTTACGACATACTAAAATACACCGAGGAAAATGATATTCCCGATCTTCTCCTACTTATAGATTTTGAAAAGGCATTCGATTCCTTGTCATGGTCATTTGTTAACGAAACCCTTTCATGGTTTAGTTTCAGTCCTGACATTAAGAAATGGTTTGATGTTTTGTATAAAGACGGCAATTCAGCGGTAACGCAGTGTGGGTTTTTATCTGATTTTTTTTCAAATACAACGTGGTTGCCGACAAGGTGGTCCCCTCAGTTGCTATATATTTATCCTATGCGCCGAAATGTTATCCATTAAGCTCAGGTCAAACCCCAAAATTAAAGGAACCAAAATAAATTATATGGAATATAAATTGTCGCACTTTGCTGATGACATATCTATACTCGTGGATGGCTCTGCAGAATCTCTTAATGAAACATTAGATGTATTGTCGCATTTCTCAATGTACTCCGGTTTGAAAGTAAATTTTGATAAAACCAAAGTAGTTTGGATAGGAAGGCATACATCAGTTCCGAAAGTATAAAAACGCAATGGAAATTAAAATGGAACCAGCATACTTTTGATATGCTTGGTTTGACTTTCCACATTGACCTTGACAAAATGTTAGATCTTAATTATATGGACAAATTGTCCAAAGTAAAAACATTACTTCAAAATTGGCCAAGAAGGATATTAACGCCTATTGGACGAATACAGGTAATAAAAACGATCGCTTTACCAGTCCTAAATCATCTTTTTGTTGCACTTCCAAATCCGCCGCATAAAACATTGGCAGAGTAAAATGATCTATTTTTTAATTTTGTGTGGAATGGGGGGTCAAAAGTTAACAAAAATGTACTTACAAAAGAATATGCTGAAGGAGGGTTAAAATTGGTCGACATTTTTTCATTCATAATTTTAAAGTGTTCTTGGATCCGTAGAATTATCACCGGAAATGGTAAATGGATCAATATTGTAAAAAAGATAATAAACCTTGACAAATTATATAACTGTGGTCTACACTATCCTGAAAACGTAATCAATAAAATAAGTAATGATTTTTGGAAAGATACACTAAATTTTTTTGTTAATTTCCGCCAAGCGGAAACATTTTTAAAAAAAGTACATATTACAAAATCCAATATTCTATAACCCTGACATTACGATTGGTAATAAAAGTGTATTCTTCAAATCATGCTTTGAAAATGGTGTACACTTCATTGGAGAGTTGATCAGTAATTATGAAATTTTGAAATTGTATATGTATGCAGAATTTTCTAAAATATATAATTTCTGTCCAAACTACTTGCTTTTTCTAGGTATTGTTAAGGTAACAAAATACTTGAAGAGGTTTAGCTTGTTTGATAAAAGATATGTTCTAGACCAGAGTTTAGAATATGATTTTGTTAAACCATTTGTCCCCCTTCACTTGCGATCCATTTTGACATATGCAAAAGGATTTCGACCCATGTATAATATAATTAAAATGAATGAAACTTTACCAACATGTATATCAAAATGGGCGAGCACTTTTCAAAATATTGAAAATAAGGACAGGCAACATATTTTTAAAATGCCATTTTGTAACTAAAGATTCTAATCTACAATGGTTACAGTATAGAATTATACACCGAATTATAGGTACAAATTCTTTTTTATTTAAAATCCATTACAAAACGTCAGCCGAATGCTCCTTTTGTCAAAACATTGCGAAACAATTGAGCATATTTTTTGGGACTGCAAATACGTAAATAAATTCATTTCAGAATTGTTTGAAGGATGTACAAATTTTGCAGATCTCATTAACGCACCATCTTTTATATTAGGACATAAAAATACAATGATCCTTTGAATCTAACTTTCCTTCTCACTAAAATGTTTATTTATAATTGTAAAATGAATCAAACATTATCTACTGTTAAGGCTGCAAAGTCTTATTTTTCTGTACACTATCATATTCTGAAAGAAATAAACTACTTTAACAATTTAACTACTAATAAAGAATGGGACTGTTTGCTACCTCTTTTCCGGTAGAGCAACATGCTATGCGACTTATATAAATAACTTTTGTATCATTTTATACTGTATATCAATTCCTCTATGTTTTGAAAAACATGGTAACATTATGCGCTCATGTTACTCTTATATTTAATGTGTATACCATCACTTGAACACTGACTATCTATTTTCTATGTTGTGGACGACACTTGTTTATAATATACATGTAAAATTGTGCATGCATTTAATGTATAATGTACGGTGTGGAGGGGGATGCCCTCTATCCCCACACATATATTGACGACGATAATAAACTATACGGAAGGGAAAAAAAAAAAATATTATTTATAATCTGTTTTTAATTTTGCAAGATAAACAGTGTATGTGCTTTACTCCTTAATTTTCATACATGTTTAACAACATATGTTAAAGGGACTATGTCACCGAAAAATGTCGTCCTTTTTCACTATTATTGATATTATATGATAGAAATGTGCTATACTAAGAAATATGTTATAAATACATAAATAATAACATAATACACAATTAGTATTTAATAAAAATAAAATAGCAAATCAAGTCAGAAAAATTAAAATCCCAAGCGGGATTCGAACTCACAACTAAGAAACCATACGAAGTAATGTCAGTAGACAGCCGTTTTACCAACTGCGGTATCATGCTTGGTACGGAGTCGTGTGAACACTATGGTTATACAAAATATTCACAATTCTGACGTCAAAATGTAAACAGATAAAAATGGCCAAACAAACACTACCCAAGTTGAGTTTTATCTCAGAATGCGCACATTTTTTCTCCATTATATATACCATGTTTAATCCCCTATAATATGCCGGAAATAATATTTTCTTTAAATCAAATTTTTTTAAAGAAATTGCCCCCTTGAGGTCCTTTTCGATGACATAGTCCCTTTAAAACATATTCAACGTTACAAATACAAAATATAACATTACTTTTATTAGTTTGATTAAAAACTAATTATGTTTAAATTGTTTTAACACAGTTGATAACAACTCAACTAAGAATGAAAATCAGGTCGTGTTTTTTAAATTCTGAGGTCAATTTAGCCCACCCACTTTTAGCAAAAGTATGGTAATTTATGAGTATCTTGTTGAACAAATCTAGCTTATTTGTATAAAACATAAACATGGTTATTGTTTAAAATGATATGTATTACATTAATCTTTTTTTTTTAACGCATTTGCAATAATTGAAAGCCACATTTAGACCTAGAAGAACAAATTATGGCAGTTGTTCCCATTTTCTGTGTAAAAAACACACACCAGCAGTAGCTAAAGAAACACATCGAATATTACAAATATCAAATATAACATTATTCTTCTTAGTTTGATTTAAAACAAAATAAATTAAAATTATAATGAAAACATTTTTATAACGATTCATCAAAGAATTAAAACAGTGTCGTTTTTAAAATTAAGGGGACAATTTACCCCACCCATTTTTACCAACAGTATGATATTAATATAAGAGCATCCTGTTGAGAAAATTTAATTTACTTTTATAAAACATAGATTTGGTTATTGTTTAAAATGATTTTTATTACATTTAGCTTATTTTTCAAGGGTGTGCAACAACTTGAAGGCAGATCTTTGAAAAAAAATACACCCAAACTGAGGTGCTTTATTCCCATTTTTTCCTATATATTTTTTTTCAACAGTGGACGAAACATATTGAATGTTACAAACTTCAAATATGACATAACTTCAGTTGGTTTGGTTAAAAAGATATTAAAAAATGATATAATAATAGCTAAATAATAGGGTTTTAGCGAACATGGGGGTAGAATGAATATTTTGGCGGCCATCTTGGATTGCTGGCCATTGTAAAAGAGGATTTTTTTAAGAAATGGGTTTGTGAATATAGTATATGTATACCTTTCATTTCAAACCAATTTTAGCTTGGGGCGCGAATTTTAAATAAACGGCCCTTGGCTCTTGGACTATTGTATACGGGTACATTCTCACCACTAGTCATTTACGCCGTCAATCAGGTTAGATACCAGTAAATCCAATTCCCATAGGGTCCCATTATAAAACGGCAAACATCCCAAGCATTTTTCTAGCATTTCCTTTATTTCAGATTGTGCAAGCCTGGTATCAATTTAAAGATCAATCTGTCATCTTTCAAATTTTGCAATAAAGAAGATATGTCATGTTACTTCTAAGAAAATGCATCTCACTTGAATGCAGGCACCGGTAGAAAACAGGGTTTCGGCAGTCATATTTCGGCAAAAGCCCCATACCACAGTAAACACCCCCGAAAAGTTCACCTTTCAAGTTAGCCTCCGATGAAATGCACCAAAATGTTGCAGACACGCATAGGATATAAGAAATAACCACAAAAGGTATGTCTGAGATTGCTTAATGGCTTTTATGCCAGAAGAAAAGAGAAAGTCTTTAGTAATAGGCACTACTTTTGAATGGACCACGGAGGGATACACAATGATTTACAGGTACCTAACCTTTACGCCCGTTTAAATATCCTGCCACAATGCGTTTAGAGCTAGGAATCCTCATTTACGAATTTTATGTGCAAGGTGGCACAACACATACACTGGCTTTACATAGGTTCTATTTTCGAATTCACTAAGCATGCAATTAAAAACTCCAGCCCTTAAATCTGATACTTACAACTAAAACACTCAAAATGCTGCTCAGTTTCACTGTATCCCTATTCATTAGATTTTTCTCCCCTGCCAATGCGAATTTTTGGCTAAAACTGTAGAGTGCCACCTCAGCGCCGAAAGGCAGTATACGTGCTGGAAAACTGAAAGTTTTAATTTCAGAATTACGGTGTCCTATTAGGCCATATGAAATATCGTGTCCCGACCGTTGAACGCGAGGCACGAGAATTGCGCGAAACACGAAGCGAGACACAATATTCCCGCGAGACATGAAGCGAAGCACGATATTTTAAAACGATATCTCGCACTGTCGCAGTATCCCATACCACGAAATCTCGCGGTAAAATATCGTGTCTCGCTCGGTGTTTCGCGCAATTCTCGTGTCTCGCTTCATGTCTTGCGTTAAAATATCGTGCCTCGCTTCTTGTCTCGCGCAATTGTTGTGCCTAGCGTTCAAAGGTCGAGACACGAGATGCGAAGCGAGACACGAAGCGATACACGATATTCAGAGGAGAAACGAAGCGAGACACGATATTATATCGTTCAAATATCGCCGGATTATTGTGCCTCGCGATAGATTTCAAACCACGATACACAAAACACGAAGAGAAGCGAGAATTGCGCGAGACACGAAGCGGCGAGGCACGATATTGTATCGTTCAAATATCGCACGATTATCGAGTATCGTGCCTCGCTTCGTGTGTCGCCCGATTCTCGTGTCTCGCTTCAAGTTTAGAGTATCGTGGTTTGAAAATCTACCGCTATACTCGAGATTCAGGCGGTATTTGAACGATATAATATCGTGTATCGCCTGAATATCGTGTATCGCTTCGTGTCTCGCTTCGCATCTCGTTTTTACCGCGAGACACGAAGCGAGACACGAGAATTGCGCGAAACAGGTAGCGAGACACGATATTTTTTCGCGAGATATCGTGGTTTGTGATACTGCGACAGTGCGAGATCTTATGTTAAAATATCATACAATATCGTGCCTCGCTTCGTGTCTCGCGGGAATATCGTGTCTCGCCCTTGCCGTAAGAGGCACGATATTTCATATGGCCTAACCGGATTCCGTAAACTTTTGTATAAATCTACATTCATGTACAGACCGTCATGTTTACCGTGCCTTGTTTAACCTTTCAAATATGCTTCAACCAATCGGATGATGAATGATAGAATTGAATGACCAATCGAAATGACGCAATAGTTTCAGTGTAGCAGAATAGCGAGATGTGTTTAAATGCAATAGTGTCTATGTTTAAATTGGTGTTGCATCCGAAAAGGAAGTGTTATCGTAGTGTTATCGTACAAATATTTTTGAAACATTATTGAGGAATAAATTAAATTATTAATATTGCCCATATAAAAAGTAGCTCAATATTGGCACAGGGCCTAACTTGTTGTGCTAATATTATTATTATTAAGCAACTATTTTGTTATAACTTACTGTTTTATGTGAGTATATCAAGTCAAATTTATACAAAGATATAGCTTAGAAATAGTAAAACAATAAATGTGTATTTACTAGTATACAATTTATCAAAGTTCTGTCTGTTTATTTCGTTACTTTATATAGACACAGTCATAACACCTGTTTAATTCTATTTGCCAATTATTATACACCCTTATAGTAATTTTACAACCAATTGTCACAAAATACGAAATTAAGAGTATCTTTTTATAAATTACAGTATCATTTTACACGCTTTTGGGGCATTTTTTTTCGGATGTAATCAAATTGACCCATTGTGCCACAAACTATACAATTATTTTGCTGATATTTTGTTTCATGCGTAAACGTTGGTCTGGTAAGCGTTGTTCCGATCCTGTTTGAGTTTAATGTTTCTGTGCTTGGCATTGACATACATTAACAAGAAAATCAAACAACTGGGTAAAGAATAAAGAAATACTTTGTCATTCAATACTCTTTAAAGTATTGTGTTAATAATTCAAGTGCCTTTCAAAACTTATTCTCAGTAAGCAACCCTGGTAGTTTTAAACAACGACTGCAGATTATAACACATTAAGTACAAAAGAAAAATACTTAGGCGCCAGCCATATTATTGCTAATACAGACCACCTTGCCATATTATGGACAGGTTCTCAATAAATTTCTGCGATTTCTAATTGTTCTCAAAACATTGCATTTGTATCCTGACACAACTTTCTGCGGCACAGTGGTCGCTTGCTTTAATAATTGAACCAATTAAATATGACACACTTACAAGTCAAAAGTCACAAGTCAAAAGTCGCAAGTCAAAAGTTCCAAGTCAAAAGTCGCAAGCCATAAGTCGCAAGGGAAAAGGGCCCTCCAGGGCTTCCATATATTTACCTTCAGTTTCTATAAATGTCAGTTAAATTGCATGCATTGACTACGTATATTTTGGACCATTTTATTGAAGGTGTGAGGGCCGCTTTAAGTGTAATTCCAACCGAAAGCTTTATCGACCAAATTCTTTGTGAAGAACAAGTTAAATCGTTTGCGCACAAAACTTATTTCAACCCATTGTAAACTATATGTTTGTTACCTCTTTGTACATTTGTTTATAAAGAAATCAGTCCAACAGACGCGTTGAATAACACACATTCAATGGGACGATAAAGACACTATTAAACTCAATGTAAACATACAATTATGAAGTATTCCATTGTATACAACACACGTTTTAAAGGTGTTACGATTGCGTACATCATGTCAAAATAAAACATAGATATAGATATACCGTAACTTTGATATAGTAAGAACGAATGTTCTGTAAAATAATAGAACGATATCCATTGTAAATTTAAAACATGAAAAATTTGAAGGTCATCCAACTTTTTAAAGCTTTCATTTTGCAAATACAGTCGAATCGCGATTATGTGAAATGATGATGTACTATGAACAAATGCGGAGGTCCCGTCGTTTATCTTCTTTATTCAATGTTAAAAGACGCGATTATACGTATCACGATTTTTACGAAAAATGAAATTTTACGAATAATTATCATTGTCCCATAACATTTATATGCTTGTGAAAAAGACGCGATTATACATCGTTTCTTAAACATTTTTTCCCTGCATCCGTTGGTGGATTTTAATCAAACTTCCAGCAAACCCCCCCCCCCCAAAAAAAAACCCAGGAAAATTGTACAAATCTTCTTGTCAAAACTGACTGCGTGTTTTGGTGTTTTTTTTATGTTCACAGAAATGTTCCTTTGGGTGGGCTACCAAATCATGTTGATTCGTTAAAAAAAAAACATTGGGGGGGGGGGGGGGGGCAGTTTTCCTTATATGAGAAAATATGAGAAAATCTTCTTGTCAGAAACCACTGACTAGATTTCAAAATAATTTCACATCAATATATGTTCTTTGCGTGACCATCTACTAAATTACTTAATTTTGTTGGAATCATTTAAAACATGGTCACCAGGTACAGCTTTCCTTATATGACCATATATAAAAAAACTATGAAAATCTTCTTGTCTAAAACCACGATTTTAAAATAATTTCACAGAAATGTACGGTGGGTGACACTCTATCAAATTCCTTCAAATTAGTTTCATTCGTTGCAAAACATGACTGCCGTGGATGTGGGGCAGTTTGCTTTATATGGTTTATGACAGGTATTAAAAAAGAGCATATTGGGACATGTTGTGTACTTAATGACAACTTTGACAGTCTTCTCGTCTGAAACTATTGGTCTGATATCTAACAAATTTAACAGAAAAGTATTGTTTAGTTAATGACCCTCTACCGAATTCCAATACGTAGGGTTATTATGGTATCTCGCCTTTTCAACTGGGCACTGTCGGCTTGACCTACACTGACATGCAGGCGAGCGAGCGTTTGGTCACTTCGCCCTGAATATAGATTATCCCTGTGGTAGGAAATTTGTTTTAGATATCATTGATATTTATAGATTCGTTGTGTCTATTGTGTTCGAATATAAAAGAAAACACTCAAATGTGAAAAGTGTGTTCATTTACATCGTTGCAAAACATCAAATGTTTTGCTTTTCAACATTTCAAATTCATGTCAAATCATTTGAATAGTTGCGCATATACAAAAGCTCTCAACTGTTATTCTCTTATTGAATTTGCCATTGATATTCCAAACCTGTTAAGAATTCATCTGCTATATTGATGCGATGTTGCACCTTCTCTTTTATTACTAGTGTAATGGGGAATTTATGTTTGTTTGTTTGGATTTTTCGCCGTATTAAACAGTATTTCAGTCATATAACGGCGGTCAGTTAACCTACACACACTTTCCTGGTTTACCAGTACTAAGTGCACATACTTATGTCAGTAACTGAGAACTGCCCTACATGAATCAGAGGTAGGGGGAGAATGGCCGTAGAAATAATTTCATGACCAATCCCCATACAAGTTATGTGGCCGGGCTGGGAATCGAACCCGCGATCCTCGGATTTGTAGTCCAGCGCTCTACCAACTGAGCTAGCCGGAATTTATCGTAAAAGAGCCGATGGAATGTTAGGATTTATTCATTCTGGCGGGAAATTTTCACAACATTTGATTGGATATTCAGGAAGGTCTAAAGTTGGGTTAAACAGCTACGCCGAAAAAAAAATCGCGAAATAAAAGAAATCTGTACATCAACCGAAATACGATAAACAATCCAAAGCGCATTCACATACGCAATGTGGTAATTGTAATGGTAATTGTACATATATTCTAAACATATATGTCGTAATTGACGCACAAATAAACATGTACTATGCATTATTGTTTGAAATTGCATAATAAATGAAAATAAGGCGTGATAACCGATATAATGTCATATGATATTTCACGGAATCTAACATTCGTCAGAACGTTGATTTACACATTTGTAACCAGAGGCCCATCCATTAAGCAAACAATAAATTAAAAGGACTATGTCAACGAAACATTGGTTTCCAATTGCACTGTAAATGCTTTTAGATGATAGAAATGAGCTATACTAAGATATGTACATTAAATAACTAGCAAATATACATAATGAGATATTTGATAAAAACAAATCAGAGAAAAATGCTTGAAGAAATAAAACCCCAGGAAGGTATCGAACTCACGTTTTTGGAGATATACACAGTAAATGACAGTAGACTGCGCTTTAACCAACTGTGCTATTCTTCTTTGTATGGAGCGTGTGTATTAAAACTGTAGTTATACAAATGCTTGAACAATTCTGACGTCAAAATGTTATCATGAAAAGGGCCAAACAAACACGACCCATTATTATTATAAATTTATGTTTATCTCAGACTGCGAAAACTGTCTTTTTCCATTACATGTACGTTATTTTAACCGTTAGTAATAAGTATATGAGATTATTAATTTCTAAATGTAAGATTGTTTTAACTCACCTGAGCACGAAGTACTCAGTGAGCTATTTGTATAGGGGACCTTTCCGGCGTCGTCCGTCGTCCATCAACCGTCGTGCGTATGCCGTCAACAATTTGGACCTTTATCGCGATAAAGACTACATTTTTTATTCAATCTTGACCTAACTTGCACAGTTTGTGTATGACCATAAAATCTCGGATTGGATTGTTATTGGGTCAGATTTCACCAAAAACACCAGAGTTATTTCCCCTTTTTCATGCAAAAAATGTGCAAAAATGCCCTTTTCCGACGTATATACTTTATTTTCCATCAAATCTTAACCAAACGTTCAGTTTGTGTATGACTATCATATCTCAGCAGAAGCCCAAAATTGGCCAGATCGTGTTTCAAACACCAGAGGTATTGCCCTTTGCTGATTAAAAAATACACATAAAATGGACATTATTCAGGATAAGACTTCAGTTTTCATCCAATCTTCACCAATCTTGCACAGTTTGTCTATTACCATGAGATTACAGTTAAAGACGAATATAAGCAAGATCAAACCAGAAACACCAGAGTTATTGCCCTTTGTGAAAAAAATATGAAAAAATCTTCTCCAATCTTACACAGTTTGTCTATGACCATAAGATTAAAGGTGAAGTCGAATATAAGCATGATTGGGCCAGAAACACCAGAGTTATTGCCCTTTGTTTGGGAAAAAAATATGCAAAAATGGACATTAGTCAGGATAGAGACTTCGTTTTTCATCGAATCTTCACCAATCGTGTACAGTTTATGTATGAACCTAAGACTACAGGTGAAGTCGAATATAATAAGCATGATCGAGCCAGAAACACCTGAGTGATAGCCACTTGTGTTTGGAAAAAAACATCAACAAGTTATCAATGATTGACTGGCACACACGATTTTTGATTCAATGTTGACCAAACTTACACAGTTTGCGCATGACCATAAAAATTGATTGATAAAATTTGATTTCCAACAGTTGCAAGACTTGCATGCAGCTATTTGTACATTCAACATTGATGTATTCAGAGCCTGCATTAACGTCATTTATCATCATTGGACAGAAAATTATCAAAGACAAAGCAAACCTTTACCTTAGAGCACAGCCATCGCAATTATCGCATTGCAACTAGTTCTCAAAAACTGTTTGCGTAACAGACAGCAAAATCTACTGTTTGTGCATTTTCCAGAATTGTCAATGACTTAATGAAAAATGGTAAGGTAAGAATATAGAGAAACATGATTTAAGAACCATAAGCAAAAAAAAATCCACTACCAACTCATACTTCAGTTAGCCCATTACACTAACCGATGTTTTAAATATACTTTTGTAAGCCCATTGCATTAACCGATGTATCAAAATCAATCCTGATCCCCCTCTGCGTATTGTTCAGATACTGTATTTGTCAAACCTTTCACAACAGTTTGGTTTTCATATGTTCCAGTTCTCAGGTGAGCGCTTTGGGCCATCATGGCCCTCTTGTTAAAATTAAATATTAGTATTACATTTGTATATCAGTGCTGAAATAGGCGGCAGAACCAACATCGTCTGCTTGCGCCACTGTCTTTTCAGATTACCTTAGCTAGCACGTGCTGTCCAATATTAACCGACTACACTCCAATATCTTACCAAAACACTCTAGATATTTGACGGCTACCCGTCTAATATTAAAATTATGGTACACTGAGAACAACGGAATGACGTCACAGCTATGTTTTAATTCAGGGAGAATGCAGTCCAACACGTTGAATTTCGTCTTCGGCCTCTCTATCGGGCTGCTGTTTGCGTACGTGGCCATCTCCTACTTGACCGGTCTCCGGACGCTCCGACCCGCCCAGATGCGCTACGTGGCGGCCGGCGAGGAGGACGCGAAGCTGGGGTCCGCGGTACGCAGCTTCCTGACGCACGAGGACCTTGAGAAGATCAAGTCCATAGTTCGGCCCGTCGAGTTTAAGGACGCGCATGCGCACCACGGTATGTAGGAGTAATTTTTTATTATGCGGAGATCAAGTCCATATGTAGTGCGGCTCGTTGTGTTCTGTATTTCAATAGTGGTGTATAATTTGACCAACAATCGTTAAAATATTAATACTATAATAATATAATAAATATTAAACAGGTTGCGTTTAGATATATATTCAAGAAGTATTATCACCCAGTCGGCGATTCGTATAATCGCGTCTTTTTCACACGTACATTTATTTGAACGTTATGTGACCGTGAGAATTGTTCGTTAAATTGCATTTTTCGTAAAATTACGATTCGTATAATCGCATTCTTTTTCCACAGGGCCTATACATTTTTGCTAGCACTACCTGAAAGTCTAGACTCATAGGTCTTAAAAAGTCATTGGAGCCCAGACCTTAGTGGAGTTTCAAAGACCAGTCTTGTTTTATAGGACTAACTCCATAGGTCTGGACCTATCGTGTAACCCCGCCATCGCTCAGCCAGTCTGTGTTTAAGGATTCTCACGCGCCCCACGGTAAACTGTTTAACGTGGTGGAATTGACTGTACCTTTTTACTAGTTTTTAGCTCACCTGAGCACAAAGTGTTATTGTCGTCGCGCTGTCATCTTCGTCTGCGTTAGCGTGTGCGTTAGTTGAGTTTCTTGGTTAAGTTGTTATGCCCCCGAAGGGAGCTTCGGGGGAATATAGTAATCGCACCGTCCGTCTGTCCGTCCGTCCGTCACGCTTCTTGTGCGGAGCAAAACTCCATCAGTATTGAAGGGTTTAAATGAAACTTCATATAATTATAGAGGACAATGAGGGGAAGTGCAGAGTACAAGGGCCACAACTCTTTCTTCACCATTTACAGAGTTATTGCCCATCGTTTAATTTTCTTGTGCGGAGCTAAACTCCAATAGTATTGAAGGGATTAAAATGAAACTTCACATAATGATAGAGGACAATGAGAAAAAGTGCGGAGTACAAGGACCACAACTGTTACTTGAATATTTACGGAGTTATTGCCCTTTGTTTGATTTTTGTGCAAAGCATTAATTTCCATTTGCAGAGCATGCTTCAAATAGTATTGAAGGGATTCAAATGAAAATTCATAGAACGGTAGTGGACAATGAGCGGAAGTGCAGAGCACAAGGACCACAACTATTTCTTCAATATTAAGGAGCTATTGCCCTTTGTTTTTTTTTTGTTTTTTTTTGAGGAGCATAACTCCATTAGTATTGAAGGGATTCAAATGAAACGTCATCTAATGATAGAGGACAATGAGAGGAAGTGCAGAGTACAAGGACCATAACTCTTTCTTCAATATTTATGGAGTTATTGCCCTTTGGGGTTTTTGTGCAGAGCATAAGTCCATTAGTATTGAAGGGATTTTAAATAAAACCACGTCTATTGATAGAGGACGTTGAGAGGAAGTGCAGAGTACAAGGACCGTAACTAATTTTTTATATTTACCGCGTTATTATCCTTTGTTTACTTTTGTGCAGATAATTTCTACCTTTAATAGTATTGAAGGAGTTTAAAATAACACCTCTTCCTTCAATATTTATGGAGTTATTGCCCTTCAGTTAATTTTCTTATGCAGTGCATAACTCCATTAGTAATAAGTGATTTAAAATAAAATCACATAATTATATTGATAGAGGATGTTGAGAGGAAGTGCAGAGTACAAGGACTAGTGTTGTTGGTCAATGTCCACAATTTTAGTCGATTAATCATCAACAAGTTCTGACTAAATTAATCCGGATTCTTGAAAGTAAAGAAAATAAACCCGAGACTGCAACGTTTCACTTATTCACGTTATTTTGTTTAGTTTGGCCATTAATATTTGTCTGATTTATGTAGCAATTATGAAGGAAATATTCACCATAACTCTTTTTGTAGGAAGCATAATTTTTGCCAACACGTAACTGACATTGTGTTGCATTGCTCTGACAAGCATACTGTAGTATGCGTCGGGGTCATACGTACGTCACATCCTGTGACAAGGCTTGTTGGTTAAGTGTTTCGTTTAAGTTTTTTGTGAGAGTCCATTACTCAAAAACTAACAAAAATATCCATTTGAAACCTTCAATACTTGTTCACTATCAAAAGGGTAATTCATTACAACAAGGCAGGTAACATGTGATTTGTATTTACAGAGTTATCTGCCCTTGTTTGGACTTAGAACTTAGAAAAATTATATATATTTTTTTGATATAACATTTGTCAATAACTATCAAAGACATTAAATTGAAACTTAAAATACTTGTTTATGGTTCTGACCCCATTCTGAAAACGTGAGGAGGTAACTCTTTGAAGGATTCTGTAGGAGTTATTACACTTTTTTTCAACTTACAATTTTCGCTTTAGGTCAAATTTCGCAATACCTGTATGAGGTATTGACTTGAAACTCAAAGGACTTACAGTGATGAATTTATTTTGTAGACAAGAGGAGGTAACTCTATCAAGGATTTCGTTTGAGTAATTGCTCTTTTTTCAACTTTGATTTTTCGCGTTTGGTCAAATTTCACACTAATTTTAAGAGGTATTGACTCAAAATACTTGATCACAGTTTAATATGATGCCATTCTGTAGTTAATTATGTCTCCCCCACCCCCCCACACACACACGTAATGGGTAGGGAGACATATTGATGTTGTGCTGGAAAGTTGTATGTATGGATGTCTAGAAGAATGGATTATGTCTGGACTCCTGAAAAAAAAATGTCCGCGCTTGTTCTCCGTAACCCCTGGTTCGATTTTGACGAAACTTCACATGATTGATACGTACCAAGTTTAGTTTCGTCGGCGGATTTATGGCGGAGTTATGGCCCTTTGAAGTTTTTTCACAAAACAGACCTATTCTGCGCTTGTTCTCCGTAACATCTGGTCGGATATTAACGAAACTTCACAGGATTGATCAGTACCAAGTCTAGTTGTGCATGTCGTCGGCATGTTGTCAGAGGCGGATTTTTGGCGGAGTTATATCCCATTGAATTTTTTCACATAACAGACCTTGTCTGCGCTTGTTCTCCGTAACCTCTGATAGGATTATGACGAAACTTCACAGGATTGATCAGTACTAAGTCTGGTTGTGCATGTTGTCGGCATGTCGTCGTCGGCAGATTTTTGGCGGAGTTACGGCCCTTTGAAGTTTTCTCACATAACAGACATTGTCTGCAATTGTTCTTTGTAACCTCTGGTCCGATTTTGACGAAACTTCACAGGATTAATCAGTACCAAGTCTAGTTGTGCATATCGTCGGCATGTCGTCGTCGGCAGGTTTTGGGTGGAGTTACGGCCCTTTGAAGTATTTCAAATAGCATACCTTGTATGCGCTTGTTCTCCGTAACCCATGGCCGGATTTTGACGAGTCTTCACAAGATTGATCAGTACTAAGTCTTGTTGGACATATCGTCGGCATGTCGTCGTCGGCGGAATTTTTTCGGAGTTATGGCTCTTTGAAGTTCTCCACATAAAAGACCTTGCCTGTGCTTGTTTTCCGAAGCCCATGGTCGGATTTTGACAAAACAGGATTTATCAGTATAAAATCTAGTTGTCCATATCGTCGGCGGTAGAATTTTGGTGGGCTTATGGCCCTTTCAAGTTGTTAACATAACAGGCCTTGTTTGTGCTCCGTAACCACTGGCTGGACTTTGACAAAACTTCACAGCATCTGTACCAAGTGTGGTTGTGCATATCTTCCGAATGCAATGGTAGTTGGATTTTGGGCGGAGTTATGGCGATGCGTGGGGGAGACATATGTTGTTGTTTTTTCAAATTCAAACTCTAGTTTGCAGTTTCATTTTGCTCGTGGTATATGTCACGGCACGAGTAATATTATTTTTCAACGGAACACTCCTACCAATCCTTTCATAAATATTTAATCTGGGCGGCTATGAAATATCCGCGTACATGTAATTCGGATTTATCACGAAATGTTACCGGGTAGTTAATTTGCAGTTCCATTTTGTAAAACTTGCTTGCATGATAGCGAGTTCAGCATTAAAGTACCGGTAGATGCTATAGAACATGTACGAAATTGTACGAAATTGTACGAAATTGTACCTATATCTTACAACACACAGTGATTTGATGCTTCTATATCTTCGTTTTGGTTTATTGAATGTGAAGTAAATTGTTTCGTTTATTTGTTAGCTTGTTTGCTTGTTAGAACGTTATTTCTTATCGTAACGAACTATTTTGTTATTAAAGTTTACGATGAAACTATGTAAAGAATATTCTTCCCCGGCCCCATGCACGACTTTCCAAGTACTAGTATTTTAACTGAAATACCGGGGGTCAGGTTTTGATGTTTAACGAGAATTAACGCAATTCATGAAATAAAAAATAGTGTGTGGTATTGTTTAAGGGAATTCATTTAAAAATAATATAAATAAATGTTGTTGTCATACAATATGTTTCATAATGCAATTCTGCGTATAGTCGTAAAATGATATGTACAGTTGTTTCGGTCTGACCCTATAAACTATTGCTGTTTGTTACTAGTATTGTATGTCATCAATGGAAGTTGGTAATCTGCATTCCAACATGACACGTGCGGAGTTTTCTATATACAATTAAAGAACAAAAGTCACCGTTGTTAAACTACCAATAAACAGCCAGGGAAAAATAGATCCGAAACTTAACAATATAGTTCGCATTGTAATTGCAGAAAATGTTGTTGGTCATGTAAGAATCGAAATAATTTATGCATTATCGTTGTTTATCAGTTAATAAACAACGATTTGTCGTTTTGATGCGGTATATTAAACAACTCGCACTAACGCCCCGTGGTTTAATTATACGCACCAGAACTCTAAATCCTTGTTTATTAACCGATGAACAACTCTAAATCAAGTAAATCCTTGTTTATTAACCGATGAACAACTCTAAATCAAAAATAATTACTTAATAGACGAGTTTCACATTCCCATTTTTATCGATTATCACGACACACATTTTTTTCGGCGAATCGAAAACGAGGCTCGCGATGTTTTGATATTGGTTAATACTGGCGAATCGAAAACGAGGCTCACGATGTATTGATATTGTTTAATACTGGTTGCATAGGGGTCATTTACAGTTTATTACTTTAAAATGTTATAAATGTTCACTAAGTTTACTTCTTAATAAAAAGAAATGGCATGGTACATAATATAATTATGATATATGATAAGAGAGTGTCAGTTTAATTAGTATATCGTCGCTAAAAATGGAGATCTTTGTCATTAAAGAGTACAAAGAAAAAACATCTTTGATTAATTCTGTTGAACTCAGTAGAATACTTAAGTTGCTTCACTCAAATGAACAAAAAAGCATACTCCGGGATATCAATTTCTTGCTCATAGTGCACAATACTTCTACTACTACTACTACTACTACTACTACTACTACTACTACTACTACTACTACTACTACTACTACTACTACTACTACTATACTACTATTAATACTACTACTACTACTACTACTACTACTACTACTACTACTACTATACTACTACTACTACTACTACTACTACTACTACTACTACTACTACTACTACTACTATACTACTACTACTACTACTACTACTACTACTACTACTACTACTACTACTACTACTAAATAATAATAATAATAATAATGGTGATAAAACAGTCAACTTTGTTTAGTGTCGAGTTCTTTCTTATATAACACATGATCCTTTTTATTGCTTAAATCAATTCAGCTTAGAATGCTCTTTAAGAAAATGTATGGTTATGTATGGTTATGAGAGTCCCTATGTGCAAAATGTTGCATTTATTTTTGGTTAAAGTTATCGCTTTTACATTAAATTACATAAGGATTGGAATTAGTATATTATTTGTAACCTAAACACAAAACAAGGAGCGACACTTAAGGTGCAATGTGTACATAAAATCACCGTGTTACTGTGTGGTTTTATTGGCTGTTATAAGTTTCATGAAAAAAAAACATGCGATAAATATCATGATTTTAATGTGCATTACGATTTTTACAGCGAAAACCGCTTTTTCAAGTAAAAAAAAACAGAAAAAACTACGGAAACCCGTCTTGTGAATCTTGCAGGACACTAAATCGTGCTAAAACCAAAATTGAACACGTTTTATACAATATTTATCTCTATTGCATTAACGTATGTAAACATATGCTAGTATATTGACCGATTTATATGAATTAAGTACACAATTTGACTCAGGCACCCCATATAATCAAAGCACTGAAAACGCAAGCCAGATTGCTTATCAGGCATCAATTTCAAATGCGTTTTCAAGCATTTCTACTTTGTGGATCGGTCAGAAATTTTGCATGCACATTAGGAATATGTTAATAATGATGCAGCCTTGTTTTGTTTTTGCGATATCAAGATTTTAAGTTGTCTTCGAGGTCACAAGACAC